>CAMAOC010000189.1:0-99948 GCA_945859555.1 Megachile ligniseca
ATCGCTATAACTGTTATTATTATTCTTGTTACTATTATTATTATCCCTATTCCTCTTTTCTTTCTCCTTCTAACTATTATTATTATCGCTATAACTGTTATTATTATCCTTAATACTATTATTAGTATCGCTATAACAGTTATTATTATTCTTGTTACTATTATTACTGTCCGTATTACTCTTTCCTTTATCCTTAATACTATTATTATTATCGCTATAACTGTTATTATTATTCTTGTTACTATTATTATTATCCCTATTCCCCTTGTCTTTCTCCTTATAACTTTTATTATTATACTTATTATTATTATTATTATCGCTATAACTGTTATTATTATTCTTGTTACTATTATTATTATCCCTATTCCTCTTTTCTTTCTCCTTATAACTATTATTATTATCGCTATAACTATTATTATTATCCTTATTATTATTATTATTATTATTATTATCGCTATAACTATTATTATTATCCTTATTACTATTATTATTATCGCTATAACTGTTATTATTATTCATGTTACTATTATTATTATCGCTTTAACTGTTATTATTATTCTTATTACTATTACTATTATCCCTATTCCTCTTGTCTTTATCCTCATAACTATTATTATTATCCTCTTTATTATTATTATTATCGCTATAACTGTTATTATTATCCTTAATACTATTATTATTATCGCTATAACTGTTATTATTATTCTTGTTACTATTATTACTGTCCGTATTCCTCTTGTCTTTCTCCTTATGACTATTATTATTATCCTTATTATTATTATTATTATCGCTATAACTGTTATTATTATTCTAATTACTATTACTATTATCCCTATTCCTCTTGTCTTTATCCTTATAACTATTATGATTATCCTTATTATTATTATTATTATTATTATTATTATTATCGCTATAACTGTTATTATTATCCTTATTACTATTATTATTATCGCTATAACTGTTATTATTATTCTTATTACTATTACTATTATCCCCATTCCTCTTGTCTTTATCCTTATAACTATTATTATTATCCTTATTATTATTATTATTATCGCTATAACTGTTATTATTATCCTTATTACTATTATTATTATCGCTATAACTGTTATTATTATTCATGTTACTATTATTACTCTCCGTATTACTCTTGCTTTTATCCTTAATACTATTATTATTATCGCTATAACTGTTATTATTATTCTTGTTACTATTATTATTATCCCTATTCCTCTTTTCTTTCTCCTTCTAACTATTATTATTATCGCTATAACTGTTATTATTATCCTTAATACTATTATTAGTATCGCTATAACTGTTATTATTATTCTTGTTACTATTATTACTGTCCGTATTACTCTTTCCTTTATCCTAAATACTATTATTATTATCGCTATAACTGTTATTATTATTCTTGTTACTATTATTATTATCCCTATTCCCCTTGTCTTTCTCCTTATAACTATTATTATTATACTTATTATTATTATTATTATCGCTATAACTGTTATTATTATTCTTGTTACTATTATTACTGTCCGTATTACTCTTGCCTTTATCCTTAATACTATTGTTATTATCGCTATAACTGTTATTATTATTCTTATTACTATTATTATTATCCCTATTCCCCTTGTCTTTCTCCTTATAACTATTATTATTACCCTTATTATTATTATTATTATCGCTATAACTGTTATTATTATCCTTAATACTATTATTATTATCGCTATAACTGTTATTATTATTCTTGTTACTATTATTATTATCCCTATTCCTCTTGCCTTTCTCCTTATAACTATTATTATTATCGCTATAACTGTTATTATTATTCTTGTTACTATTATTATTATCCCTATTCCCCTTGTCTTTCTCCTTATAACTATTATTATTATCCTTATTATTATTATTAATATCGCTATAACTGTTATTATTATTCTTGTTACTATTATTACTGTCCGTATTACTCTTGCCTTTATCCTTAATACTATTATTATTATCGCTATAACTGTTATTATTATTCTTGTTGCTATTATTATTATCCCTATTCCCCTTGTCTTTCTCCTTATATCTATTATTATTATCCTTATTATTATTATTATTATCGCTATAACTGTTATTATTATTCATGTTACTATTATTACTCTCCGTATTACTCTTGCCTTTATCCTTAATACTATTATTATTATCGCTATAACTGTTATTATTGTTCTTGTTACTATTATTATTATCCCTATTCCTCTTGTCTTTCTCCTTATAACTATTATTATTATCGCTATAACTGTTATTATTATTCTTGTTACTATTATTATTATCCCTATTCCCCTTGTCTTTCTCCTTATAACTATTATTATTATCCATTATTATTATTATTATTATCGCTATAACTGTTATTATTATTCTTGTTACTATTATTACTGTCCGTATTACTCTTGCCTTTATCCTTAATACTATTATTATTATCGCTATAACTGCTATTATTATTCTTGTTACTATTATTATTATCCCTATTCCTCTATTCTTTCTCCTTATAACTATTATTATTATCGCTATAACTGTTATTATTATCCTTAATACTATTATTAGTATCGCTATAACAGTTATTATTATTCTTGTTACTATTATTACTGTCCGTATTACTCTTTCCTTTATCCTTAATACTATTATTATTATCGCTATAACTGTTATTATTATTCTTGTTACTATTATTATTATCCCTATTCCCCTTGTCTTTCTCCTTATATCTATTATTATTATCCTTATTATTATTATTATTATCGCTATAACTGTTATTATTATTCATGTTACTATTATTACTCTCCGTATTACTCTTGCCTTTATCCTTAATACTATTATTATTATCGCTATAACTGTTATTATTGTTCTTGTTACTATTATTATTATCCCTATTCCTCTATTCTTTCTCCTTATAACTATTATTATTATCGCTATAACTGTTATTATTATCCTTAATACTATTATTATTATCGCTATAACTGTTATTATTATTCTTGTTACTATTATTACTGTCCGTATTACTCTTGCCTTTATCCTTAATACTATTATTATTATCGCTATAACTGTTATTATTATTCTTGTTACTATTATTATTATCCCTATTCCCCTTGTCTTTCTCCTTATAACTATTACTATTATCCTTATTATTATTATTATTATCGCTATAACTGTTATTATTATTCTTGTTACTATTATTACTGTCCGTATTACTCTTGCCTTTATCCTTAATACTATTATTATTATCGCTATTACTGTTATTATTATTCCTGTTACTATTATTATTATCCCTATTCCTCTTGTCTGTCTCCTTATAACTATTATTATTATCCTCATTATTATTATTATTATCGCTATAACTGTTATTATTATTCTTGTTACTATTATTACTGTCCGTATTACTCTTGCCTTTATCCTTAATACTATTGTTATTATCGCTATAACTGTTATTATTATTCTTATTACTATTATTATTATCCCTATTCCCCTTGTCTTTCTCCTTATAACTATTATTATTACCCTTATTATTATTATTATTATCGCTATAACTGTTATTATTATCCTTAATACTATTATTATTATCGCTATAACTGTTATTATTATTCTTGTTACTATTATTATTATCCCTATTCCTCTTGCCTTTCTCCTTATAACTATTATTATTATCGCTATAACTGTTATTATTATTCTTGTTACTATTATTATTATCCCTATTCCCCTTGTCTTTCTCCTTATAACTATTATTATTATCCTTATTATTATTATTAATATCGCTATAACTGTTATTATTATTCTTGTTACTATTATTACTGTCCGTATTACTCTTGCCTTTATCCTTAATACTATTATTATTATCGCTATAACTGTTATTATTATTCTTGTTGCTATTATTATTATCCCTATTCCCCTTGTCTTTCTCCTTATATCTATTATTATTATCCTTATTATTATTATTATTATCGCTATAACTGTTATTATTATTCATGTTACTATTATTACTCTCCGTATTACTCTTGCCTTTATCCTTAATACTATTATTATTATCGCTATAACTGTTATTATTGTTCTTGTTACTATTATTATTATCCCTATTCCTCTTGTCTTTCTCCTTATAACTATTATTATTATCGCTATAACTGTTATTATTATTCTTGTTACTATTATTATTATCCCTATTCCCCTTGTCTTTCTCCTTATAACTATTATTATTATCCATTATTATTATTATTATTATCGCTATAACTGTTATTATTATTCTTGTTACTATTATTACTGTCCGTATTACTCTTGCCTTTATCCTTAATACTATTATTATTATCGCTATAACTGCTATTATTATTCTTGTTACTATTATTATTATCCCTATTCCTCTATTCTTTCTCCTTATAACTATTATTATTATCGCTATAACTGTTATTATTATCCTTAATACTATTATTATTATCGCTATAACTGTTATTATTATTCTTGTTACTATTATTACTGTCCGTATTACTCTTGCCTTTATCCTTAATACTATTATTATTATCGCTATAACTGTTATTATTATTCTTGTTACTATTATTATTATCCCTATTCCCCTTGTCTTTCTCCTTATAACTATTACTATTATCCTTATTATTATTATTATTATCGCTATAACTGTTATTATTATTCTTGTTACTATTATTACTGTCCGTATTACTCTTGCCTTTATCCTTAATACTATTATTATTATCGCTATTACTGTTATTATTATTCCTGTTACTATTATTATTATCCCTATTCCTCTTGTCTTTCTCCTTATAACTATTATTATTATCCTCATTATTATTATTATTATCGCTATAACTGTTATTATTATCCTTATTACTATTATTATTATCGCTATAACTGTTATTATTATGCTTATTCTATTGTTACTATCCCTATTACTCTTGTCTATATCCTTATAACTATTATTATTATCCTTCTTACTATTATTATTATCGCTATAACTGTTATTATTATTCTTGTTACTATTATTACTGTCCGCATTACTCTTGCCTTTATCCTTAATACTATTATTATTATCGCTATAACTGTTATTATTATTCTTGTTACTATTATTATTATCCCTATTCCTCTTTTCTTTCTCCTTCTAACTATTATTATTATCGCTATAACTGTTATTATTATCCTTAATACTATTATTAGTATCGCTATAACAGTTATTATTATTCTTGTTACTATTATTACTGTCCGTATTACTCTTTCCTTTATCCTTAATACTATTATTATTATCGCTATAACTGTTATTATTATTCTTGTTACTATTATTATTATCCCTATTCCCCTTGTCTTTCTCCTTATAACTTTTATTATTATACTTATTATTATTATTATTATCGCTATAACTGTTATTATTATTCTTGTTACTATTATTATTATCCCTATTCCTCTTTTCTTTCTCCTTATAACTATTATTATTATCGCTATAACTATTATTATTATCCTTATTATTATTATTATTATTATTATTATCGCTATAACTATTATTATTATCCTTATTACTATTATTATTATCGCTATAACTGTTATTATTATTCATGTTACTATTATTATTATCGCTTTAACTGTTATTATTATTCTTATTACTATTACTATTATCCCTATTCCTCTTGTCTTTATCCTCATAACTATTATTATTATCCTCTTTATTATTATTATTATCGCTATAACTGTTATTATTATCCTTAATACTATTATTATTATCGCTATAACTGTTATTATTATTCTTGTTACTATTATTACTGTCCGTATTCCTCTTGTCTTTCTCCTTATGACTATTATTATTATCCTTATTATTATTATTATTATCGCTATAACTGTTATTATTATTCTAATTACTATTACTATTATCCCTATTCCTCTTGTCTTTATCCTTATAACTATTATGATTATCCTTATTATTATTATTATTATTATTATTATTATTATCGCTATAACTGTTATTATTATCCTTATTACTATTATTATTATCGCTATAACTGTTATTATTATTCTTATTACTATTACTATTATCCCCATTCCTCTTGTCTTTATCCTTATAACTATTATTATTATCCTTATTATTATTATTATTATCGCTATAACTGTTATTATTATCCTTATTACTATTATTATTATCGCTATAACTGTTATTATTATTCATGTTACTATTATTACTCTCCGTATTACTCTTGCTTTTATCCTTAATACTATTATTATTATCGCTATAACTGTTATTATTATTCTTGTTACTATTATTATTATCCCTATTCCTCTTTTCTTTCTCCTTCTAACTATTATTATTATCGCTATAACTGTTATTATTATCCTTAATACTATTATTAGTATCGCTATAACTGTTATTATTATTCTTGTTACTATTATTACTGTCCGTATTACTCTTTCCTTTATCCTAAATACTATTATTATTATCGCTATAACTGTTATTATTATTCTTGTTACTATTATTATTATCCCTATTCCCCTTGTCTTTCTCCTTATAACTATTATTATTATACTTATTATTATTATTATTATCGCTATAACTGTTATTATTATTCTTGTTACTATTATTACTGTCCGTATTACTCTTGCCTTTATCCTTAATACTATTGTTATTATCGCTATAACTGTTATTATTATTCTTATTACTATTATTATTATCCCTATTCCCCTTGTCTTTCTCCTTATAACTATTATTATTACCCTTATTATTATTATTATTATCGCTATAACTGTTATTATTATCCTTAATACTATTATTATTATCGCTATAACTGTTATTATTATTCTTGTTACTATTATTATTATCCCTATTCCCCTTGTCTTTCTCCTTATAACTATTATTATTATCCTTATTATTATTATTATTATCGCTATAACTGTTATTATTATTCTTGTTACTATTATTACTGTCCGTATTACTCTTGCCTTTATCCTTAATACTATTATTATTATCGCTATAACTGTTATTATTATTCTTGTTGCTATTATTATTATCGCTATTCCTCTTTTCTTTCTCCTTATAACTATTATTATTATCGCTATAACTGTTATTATTATCCTTAATACTATTATTATTATCGCTATAACTGTTATTATTATTCTTGTTACTATTATTACTGTCCGTATTACTCTTGCCTTTATCCTTAATACAATTATTATTATCGCTATAACTGTTATTATTATTCTTGTTACTATTATTATTATCCCTATTCCCCTTGTCCTTCTCCTTATATCTATTATTATTATCCTTATTATTATTATTATTATCGCTATAACTGTTATTATTATTCTTGTTACTATTATTACTGTCCGTATTACTCTTGCCTTTATCCTTAATACTATTATTATTATCGCTATAACTGTTATTATTATTCTTGTTACTATTATTATTATCCCTATTCCTCTTGTCTTTCTCCTTATGACTATTATTATTATCCTTATTATTATTATTATTATCGCTATAACTGTTATTATTATTCTAATTACTATTACTATTATCCCTATTCCTCTTGTCTTTATCCTTATAACTATTATGATTATCCTTATTATTATTATTATTATTATTATTATTATTATCGCTATAACTGTTATTATTATCCTTATTACTATTATTATTATCGCTATAACTGTTATTATTATTCTTATTACTATTACTATTATCCCCATTCCTCTTGTCTTTATCCTTATAACTATTATTATTATCCTTATTATTATTATTATTATCGCTATAACTGTTATTATTATCCTTATTACTATTATTATTATCGCTATAACTGTTATTATTATTCATGTTACTATTATTACTCTCCGTATTACTCTTGCCTTTATCCATAATACTATTATTATTATCGCTATAACTGTTATTATTATTCTTGTTACTATTATTATTATCCCTATTCCTCTTTTCTTTCTCCTTCTAACTATTATTATTATCGCTATAACTGTTATTATTATCCTTAATACTATTATTAGTATCGCTATAACTGTTATTATTATTCTTGTTACTATTATTATTATCCCTATTCCCCTTGTCTTTCTCCTTATAACTATTATTATTATACTTATTATTATTATTATTATCGCTATAACTGTTATTATTATTCTTGTTACTATTATTACTGTCCGTATTACTCTTGCCTTTATCCTTAATACTATTATTATTATCGCTATAACTGTTATTATTATTCTTGTTACTATTATTATTATCCCTATTCCCCTTGTCTTTCTCCTTATAACTATTATTATTATACTTATTATTATTATTATTATCGCTATAACTGTTATTATTATTCTTGTTACTATTATTACTGTCCGTATTACTCTTGCCTTTATCCTTAATACAATTATTATTATCGCTATAACTGTTATTATTATTCTTGTTACTATTATTATTATCCCTATTCCCCTTGTCCTTCTCCTTATATCTATTATTATTATCCTTATTATTATTATTATTATCGCTATAACTGTTATTATTATTCTTGTTACTATTATTACTGTCCGTATTACTCTTGCCTTTATGCTTAATACTATTATTATTATCGCTATAACTGTTATTATTATTCTTGTTACTATTATTATTATCCCTATTCCTCTTGTCTTTCTCCTTATGACTATTATTATTATCCTTATTATTATTATTATTATCGCTATAACTGTTATTATTATCCTTAATACTATTATTATTATCGCTATAACTGTTATTATTATTCTTGTTACTATTATTACTGTCCGTATTACTCTTTCCTTTATCCTAAATACTATTATTATTATCGCTATAACTGTTATTATTATTCTTGTTACTATTATTATTATCCCTATTCCCCTTGTCTTTCTCCTTATAACTATTATTATTATACTTATTATTATTATTATTATCGCTATAACTGTTATTATTATTCTTGTTACTATTATTATTATCCCTATTCCTCTTGTCTTTCTCCTTATAACTATTATTATTATCCTTATTATTATTATTATTATCGCTATGACTGTTATTATTATTCTTATTACTATTACTATTATCCCTATTCCTCTTGTCTTTATCCTTATAACTATTATTATTATCCTTATTATTATTATTATTATTATTATTATCGCTATAACTGTTGTTATTATCCTTATTACTATTATTCTTATCGCTATAACTGTTATTATTATTCTTATTACTATTACTATTATCCCCATTCCTCTTGTCTTTATCCTTATAACTATTATTATTATCCTCTTTATTATTATTATTATCGCTATAACTGTTATTATTATTCTTGTTACTATTATTATTATCCCTATTCCCCTTGTCTTTCTCCTTATAACTATTATTATTATACTTATTATTATTATTATTATCGCTATAACTGTTATTATTATTCTTGTTACTATTATTACTGTCCGTATTACTCTTGCCTTTATCCTTAATACTATTATTATTATCGCTATAACTGTTATTATTATTCTTGTTACTATTATTATTATCCCTATTCCTCTTGTCTTTCTCCTTATAACTATTATTATTATCCTTATTATTATTATTATTATCGCTATGACTGTTATTATTATTCTTGTTACTATTATTACTGTCCGTATTACTCTTGCCTTTATCCTTAATACTATTATTATTATCGCTATAACTGTTATTATTATTCTTGTTACTATTATTATTATCCCTATTCCTCTTGCCTTTCTCCTTATAACTATTATTATTATCGCTATAACTGTTATTATTATTCTTGTTACTATTATTATTATCCCTATTCCCCTTGTCTTTCTCCTTATAACTATTATTATTATCCTTATTATTATTATTATTATCGCTATAACTGTTATTATTATTCTTGTTACTATTATTACTGTCCGTATTACTCTTGCCTTTATCCTTAATACTATTATTATTATCGCTATAACTGTTATTATTATTCTTGTTGCTATTATTATTATCGCTATTCCTCTTTTCTTTCTCCTTATAACTATTATTATTATCGCTATAACTGTTATTATTATCCTTAATACTATTATTATTATCGCTATAACTGTTATTATTATTCTTGTTACTATTATTACTGTCCGTATTACTCTTGCCTTTATCCTTAATACAATTATTATTATCGCTATAACTGTTATTATTATTCTTGTTACTATTATTATTATCCCTATTCCCCTTGTCCTTCTCCTTATATCTATTATTATTATCCTTATTATTATTATTATTATCGCTATAACTGTTATTATTATTCTTGTTACTATTATTACTGTCCGTATTACTCTTGCCTTTATCCTTAATACTATTATTATTATCGCTATAACTGTTATTATTATTCTTGTTACTATTATTATTATCCCTATTCCTCTTGTCTTTCTCCTTATGACTATTATTATTATCCTTATTATTATTATTATTATCGCTATAACTGTTATTATTATTCTAATTACTATTACTATTATCCCTATTCCTCTTGTCTTTATCCTTATAACTATTATGATTATCCTTATTATTATTATTATTATTATTATTATTATTATCGCTATAACTGTTATTATTATCCTTATTACTATTATTATTATCGCTATAACTGTTATTATTATTCTTATTACTATTACTATTATCCCTATTCCTCTTGTCTTTATCCTTATAACTATTATTATTATCCTTACTATTATTATTATTATCGCTATAACTGTTATTATTATCCTTATTACTATTATTATTATCGCTATAACTGTTATTATTATTCATGTTACTATTATTACTCTCCGTATTACTCTTGCCTTTATCCTTAATACTATTATTATTATCGCTATAACTGTTATTATTATTCTTGTTACTATTATTATTATCCCTATTCCTCTTTTCTTTCTCCTTCTAACTATTATTATTATCGCTATAACTGTTATTATTATCCTTAATACTATTATTAGTATCGCTATAACTGTTATTATTATTCTTGTTACTATTATTATTATCCCTATTCCCCTTGTCTTTCTCCTTATAACTATTATTATTATACTTATTATTATTATTATTATCGCTATAACTGTTATTATTATTCTTGTTACTATTATTACTGTCCGTATTACTCTTGCCTTTATCCTTAATACTATTATTATTATCGCTATAACTGTTATTATTATTCTTGTTACTATTATTATTATCCCTATTCCCCTTGTCTTTCTCCTTATAACTGTTATTATTATCCTTAATACTATTACTATTATCGCTATAACTGTTATTATTATTCTTGTTACTATTATTACTGTCCGTATTACTCTTGCCTTTATCCTTAATACTATTATTATTATCGCTATAACTGTTATTATTATTCTTGTTACTATTATTATTATCCCTATTCCTCTTGCCTTTCTCCTTATAACTATTATTATTATCGCTATAACTGTTATTATTATTCTTGTTACTATTATTATTATCCCTATTCCCCTTGTCTTTCTCCTTATAACTATTATTATTATCCTTATTATTATTATTAATATCGCTATAACTGTTATTATTATTCTTGTTACTATTATTACTGTCCGTATTACTCTTGCCTTTATCCTTAATACTATTATTATTATCGCTATAACTGTTATTATTATTCTTGTTGCTATTATTATTATCCCTATTCCCCTTGTCTTTCTCCTTATAACTATTATTATTATCCTTATTATTATTATTATTATCGCTATAACTGTTATTATTATCCTTAATACTATTATTATTATCGCTATAACTGTTATTATTATTCTTGTTACTATTATTACTGTCCGTATTACTCTTGCCTTTATCCTTAATACTATTATTATTATCGCTATAACTGTTATTATTATTCTTGTTACTATTATTATTATCCCTATTCCTCTTGCCTTTCTCCTTATAACTATTATTATTATCGCTATAACTGTTATTATTATTCTTGTTACTATTATTATTATCCCTATTCCCCTTGTCTTTCTCCTTATAACTATTATTATTATCCTTATTATTATTATTATTATCGCTATAACTGTTATTATTATTCTTGTTACTATTATTACTGTCCGTATTACTCTTGCCTTTATCCTTAATACTATTATTATTATCGCTATAACTGTTATTATTATTCTTGTTGCTATTATTATTATCGCTATTCCTCTTTTCTTTCTCCTTATAACTATTATTATTATCGCTATAACTGTTATTATTATCCTTAATACTATTATTATTATCGCTATAACTGTTATTATTATTCTTGTTACTATTATTACTGTCCGTATTACTCTTGCCTTTATCCTTAATACAATTATTATTATCGCTATAACTGTTATTATTATTCTTGTTACTATTATTATTATCCCTATTCCCCTTGTCCTTCTCCTTATATCTATTATTATTATCCTTATTATTATTATTATTATCGCTATAACTGTTATTATTATTCTTGTTACTATTATTACTGTCCGTATTACTCTTGCCTTTATCCTTAATACTATTATTATTATCGCTATAACTGTTATTATTATTCTTGTTACTATTATTATTATCCCTATTCCTCTTGTCTTTCTCCTTATGACTATTATTATTATCCTTATTATTATTATTATTATCGCTATAACTGTTATTATTATTCTAATTACTATTACTATTATCCCTATTCCTCTTGTCTTTATCCTTATAACTATTATGATTATCCTTATTATTATTATTATTATTATTATTATTATTATTATCGCTATAACTGTTATTATTATCCTTATTACTATTATTATTATCGCTATAACTGTTATTATTATTCTTATTACTATTACTATTATCCCCATTCCTCTTGTCTTTATCCTTATAACTATTATTATTATCCTTATTATTATTATTATTATCGCTATAACTGTTATTATTATCCTTATTACTATTATTATTATCGCTATAACTGTTATTATTATTCATGTTACTATTATTACTCTCCGTATTACTCTTGCCTTTATCCTTAATACTATTATTATTATCGCTATAACTGTTATTATTATTCTTGTTACTATTATTATTATCCCTATTCCTCTTTTCTTTCTCCTTCTAACTATTATTATTATCGCTATAACTGTTATTATTATCCTTAATACTATTATTAGTATCGCTATAACTGTTATTATTATTCTTGTTACTATTATTATTATCCCTATTCCCCTTGTCTTTCTCCTTATAACTATTATTATTATACTTATTATTATTATTATTATCGCTATAACTGTTATTATTATTCTTGTTACTATTATTACTGTCCGTATTACTCTTGCCTTTATCCTTAATACTATTATTATTATCGGTATAACTGTTATTATTATTCTTGTTACTATTATTATTATCCCTATTCCCCTTGTCTTTCTCCTTATAACTATTATTATTATACTTATTATTATTATTATTATCGCTATAACTGTTATTATTATTCTTGTTACTATTATTACTGTCCGTATTACTCTTGCCTTTATCCTTAATACAATTATTATTATCGCTATAACTGTTATTATTATTCTTGTTACTATTATTATTATCCCTATTCCCCTTGTCCTTCTCCTTATATCTATTATGATTATCCTTATTATTATTATTATTATTATTATTATTATTATTATCGCTATAACTGTTATTATTATCCTTATTACTATTATTATTATCGCTATAACTGTTATTATTATTCTTATTACTATTACTATTATCCCCATTCCTCTTGTCTTTATCCTTATAACTATTATTATTATCCTTATTATTATTATTATTATCGCTATAACTGTTATTATTATCCTTATTACTATTATTATTATCGCTATAACTGTTATTATTATTCATGTTACTATTATTACTCTCCGTATTACTCTTGCCTTTATCCTTAATACTATTATTATTATCGCTATAACTGTTATTATTATTCTTGTTACTATTATTATTATCCCTATTCCTCTTTTCTTTCTCCTTCTAACTATTATTATTATCGCTATAACTGTTATTATTATCCTTAATACTATTATTAGTATCGCTATAACTGTTATTATTATTCTTGTTACTATTATTATTATCCCTATTCCCCTTGTCTTTCTCCTTATAACTATTATTATTATACTTATTATTATTATTATTATCGCTATAACTGTTATTATTATTCTTGTTACTATTATTACTGTCCGTATTACTCTTGCCTTTATCCTTAATACTATTATTATTATCGGTATAACTGTTATTATTATTCTTGTTACTATTATTATTATCCCTATTCCCCTTGTCTTTCTCCTTATAACTATTATTATTATACTTATTATTATTATTATTATCGCTATAACTGTTATTATTATTCTTGTTACTATTATTACTGTCCGTATTACTCTTGCCTTTATCCTTAATACAATTATTATTATCGCTATAACTGTTATTATTATTCTTGTTACTATTATTATTATCCCTATTCCCCTTGTCCTTCTCCTTATATCTATTATTATTATCCTTATTATTATTATTATTATCGCTATAACTGTTATTATTATTCTTGTTACTATTATTACTGTCCGTATTACTCTTGCCTTTATGCTTAATACTATTATTATTATCGCTATAACTGTTATTATTATTCTTGTTACTATTATTATTATCCCTATTCCTCTTGTCTTTCTCCTTATGACTATTATTATTATCCTTATTATTATTATTATTATCGCTATAACTGTTATTATTATCCTTAATACTATTATTATTATCGCTATAACTGTTATTATTATTCTTGTTACTATTATTACTGTCCGTATTACTCTTTCCTTTATCCTAAATACTATTATTATTATCGCTATAACTGTTATTATTATTCTTGTTACTATTATTATTATCCCTATTCCCCTTGTCTTTCTCCTTATAACTATTATTATTATACTTATTATTATTATTATTATCGCTATAACTGTTATTATTATTCTTGTTACTATTATTACTGTCCGTATTACTCTTGCCTTTATCCTTAATACTATTATTATTATCGCTATAACTGTTATTATTATTCTTGTTACTATTATTATTATCCCTATTCCTCTTGTCTTTCTCCTTATAACTATTATTATTATCCTTATTATTATTATTATTATCGCTATGACTGTTATTATTATTCTTATTACTATTACTATTATCCCTATTCCTCTTGTCTTTATCCTTATAACTATTATTATTATCCTTATTATTATTATTATTATTATTATTATCGCTATAACTGTTGTTATTATCCTTATTACTATTATTCTTATCGCTATAACTGTTATTATTATTCTTATTACTATTACTATTATCCCCATTCCTCTTGTCTTTATCCTTATAACTATTATTATTATCCTCTTTATTATTATTATTATCGCTATAACTGTTATTATTATTCTTGTTACTATTATTATTATCCCTATTCCCCTTGTCTTTCTCCTTATAACTATTATTATTATACTTATTATTATTATTATAATCGCTATAACTGTTATTATTATTCTTGTTACTATTATTACTGTCCGTATTACTCTTGCCTTTATCCTTAATACAATTATTATTATCGCTACAACTGTTATTATTATTCTTGTTACTATTATTATTATCCCTATTCCCCTTGTCCTTCTCCTTATATCTATTATTATTATCCTTATTATTATTATTATTATCGCTATAACTGTTATTATTATTCTTGTTACTATTATTACTGTCCGTATTACTCTTGCCTTTATCCTTAATACTATTATTATTATCGCTATAACTGTTATTATTATTCTTGTTACTATTATTATTATCCCTATTCCTCTTGTCTTTCTCCTTATGACTATTATTATTATCCTTATTATTATTATTATTATCGCTATAACTGTTATTATTATCCTTAATACTATTATTATTATCGCTATAACTGTTATTATTATTCTTGTTACTATTATTACTGTCCGTATTACTCTTTCCTTTATCCTAAATACTATTATTATTATCGCTATAACTGTTATTATTATTCTTGTTACTATTATTATTATCCCTATTCCCCTTGTCTTTCTCCTTATAACTATTATTATTATACTTATTATTATTATTATTATCGCTATAACTGTTATTATTATTCTTGTTACTATTATTACTGTCCGTATTACTCTTGCCTTTATCCTTAATACTATTATTATTATCGCTATAACTGTTATTATTATTCTTGTTACTATTATTATTATCCCTATTCCTCTTGTCTTTCTCCTTATAACTATTATTATTATCCTTATTATTATTATTATTATCGCTATGACTGTTATTATTATTCTTATTACTATTACTATTATCCCTATTCCTCTTGTCTTTATCCTTATAACTATTATTATTATCCTTATTATTATTATTATTATTATTATTATCGCTATAACTGTTGTTATTATCCTTATTACTATTATTCTTATCGCTATAACTGTTATTATTATTCTTATTACTATTACTATTATCCCCATTCCTCTTGTCTTTATCCTTATAACTATTATTATTATCCTCTTTATTATTATTATTATCGCTATAACTGTTATTATTATTCTTGTTACTATTATTATTATCCCTATTCCCCTTGTCTTTCTCCTTATAACTATTATTATTATACTTATTATTATTATTATTATCGCTATAACTGTTATTATTATTCTTGTTACTATTATTACTGTCCGTATTACTCTTGCCTTTATCCTTAATACAATTATTATTATCGCTATAACTGTTATTATTATTCTTGTTACTATTATTATTATCCCTATTCCCCTTGTCCTTCTCCTTATATCTATTATTATTATCCTTATTATTATTATTATTATCGCTATAACTGTTATTATTATTCTTGTTACTATTATTACTGTCCGTATTACTCTTGCCTTTATCCTTAATACTATTATTATTATCGCTATAACTGTTATTATTATTCTTGTTTCTATTATTATTATCCCTATTCCTCTTGTCTTTCTCCTTATGACTATTATTATTATCCTTATTATTATTATTATTATCGCTATAACTGTTATTATTATTCTAATTACTATTACTATTATCCCTATTCCTCTTGTCTTTATCCTTATAACTATTATGATTATCCTTATTATTATTATTATTATTATTATTATTATTATCGCTATAACTGTTATTATTATCCTTATTACTATTATTATTATCGCTATAACTGTTATTATTATTCTTATTACTATTACTATTATCCCCATTCCTCTTGTCTTTATCCTTATAACTATTATTATTATCCTTATTATTATTATTATTATCGCTATAACTGTTATTATTATCCTTATTACTATTATTATTATCGCTATAACTGTTATTATTATTCATGTTACTATTATTACTCTCCGTATTACTCTTGCCTTTATCCTTAATACTATTATTATTATCGCTATAACTGTTATTATTATTCTTGTTACTATTATTATTATCCCTATTCCTCTTTTCTTTCTCCTTCTAACTATTATTATTATCGCTATAACTGTTATTATTATCCTTAATACTATTATTAGTATCGCTATAACTGTTATTATTATTCTTGTTACTATTATTACTGTCCGTATTACTCTTTCCTTTATCCTAAATACTATTATTATTATCGCTATAACTGTTATTATTATTCTTGTTACTATTATTATTATCCCTATTCCCCTTGTCTTTCTCCTTATAACTATTATTATTCTACTTATTATTATTATTATTATCGCTATAACTGTTATTATTATTCTTGTTACTATTTTTATTATCCCTATTCCTCTTGTCTTTCTCCTTATAACTATTATTATTATCGCTATAACTGTTATTATTATTATCGCGATAACTGTTATTATTATGCTTATTCTATTGTTACTATCCCTATTACTCTTGTCTTCATCCTTATAACTATTATTATTATCCTTATTACTATTATTATTATCTCTATAACTGCTCTTATTATCATTCCTACTGTTATTATTATCGCTATAACTGTTATTATTATCCTTAATACTATTATTATTATCGCTATAACTGTTATTATTATTCTTGTTACTATTATTATTATCCCTATTCCTCTTGTCTTTCCCCTTATAACTATTATTATTATCCTTATTATTATTATTATTATCGCTATAACTGTTATTATTATACTTATTCTATTGTTACTATCCGTATTACTCTTGCCTTTATCCTTATAACTATTGTTATTATCGCTATAACTGTTATTATTAATCTTATTACTATTATTATTATCCCTATTCCCCTTGTCTTTCTCCTTGTAACTATTATTATTATCCTTATTATTATTATTATTATCCTTAATACTATTATTATTATCGCTATAACTGTTATTATTATTCTTGTTACTATTATTATTATCCCTATTCCTCTTGTCCCTCTCCTTATAACTATTATTATTATCTCTATAAGTGTTATTATTATCCTTAATACTATTATTATTATCGCTATAACTGTTATTATTATGCTTATTCTATTGTTACTATCCCTATTACTCTTGTCTTCATCCTTATAACTATTATTATTATCCTTATTACTATTATTATTATCTCTATAACTGCTCTTATTATCATTCCTACTGTTATTATTATCGCTATAACTGTTACGATTAATCGTATTACTATTATTATTATCCCTATTACCCTTGTCTTTATCCTTATTACTATTATTATTATCGCTATAACTGTTATTATTATCCTTAATACTATTATTATTATCGCTATGACTGTCATTATTAATCTTGTTACTATTATTACTGTCCGTATTACTCTTGCCTTTATCCTTAATACTATTATTATTATCGCTATAACTCTTATTATTATTCTTGTTACTATTATTATTATCCCTATTCCTCTTGCCTTTCTCCTTATAACTATTATTATTATCGCTATAACTGTTATTATTATTCTTGTTACTATTATTATTATCCCTATTCCCCTTGTCTTTCTCCTTATAACTATTATTATTATCCTTATTATTATTATCATTATCGCTATAACTGTTATTATTATTCTTGTTACTATTATTATTATCCCTATTCCTCTTGTCTTTCTCCTTATAACTATTATTATTATCCTTATTATTATTATTATTATCGCTATAACTGTTGTTATTATTCTTGTTACTATTTTTATTATCCCTATTCCTCTTGTCTTTCTCCTTATAACTATTATTATTATCGCTATAACTGTTATTATTATTATCGCGATAACTGTTATTATTATGCTTATTCTATTGTTACTATCCCTATTACTCTTGTCTTCATCCTTATAAGTATTATTATTATCCTTATTACTATTATTATTATCTCTATAACTGCTCTTATTATCATTCCTACTGTTATTATTATCGCTATAACTGTTATTATTATCCTTAATACTATTATTATTATCGCTATAACTGTTATTAATATTCTTGTTACTATTATTATTATCCCTATTCCTCTTGTCTTTCCCCTTATAACTATTATTATTATCCTTATTATTATTATTATTATCGCTATAATTGTTATTATTAATCTTATTACTATTATTATTATCCCTATTTCTCTTGTCTTTCCCCTAATAACTAATATTATTATCCTTATTATTATTATTATTATCGCTATGACTGTTATTATTATACTTATTCTATTGTTACTATCCGTATTACTCTTGCCTTTATCCTTATAACTATTGTTATTATCGCTATAACTGTTATTATTATTCTTATTACTATTATTATTATCCCTATTCCCCTTGTCTTTCTCCTTATAACTATTATTATTATCCTTATTATTATTATTATTATCGCTATAACTGTTATTATTATCCTTAATACTATTATTATTATCGCTATAACTGTTATTATTAATCTTGTTACTATTATTACTGTCCGTATTACTCTTGCCTTTATCCTTAATACTATTATTATTATCGCTATAACTCTTATTATTATTCTTGTTACTATTATTATTATCCCTATTCCTCTTGTCATTCTCCTTATAACTATTATTATTATCCTTATTATTATTATTATTATCGCTATAACTGTTATTATTATTCTAATTACTATTACTATTATCCCTATTCCTCTTGTCTTTATCCTTATAACTATTATTATTATCCTTATTATTATTATTATTATTATTATTATTATTATCGCTATAACTGTTATTATTATCCTTATTACTATTATTATTATCGCTATAACTGTTATTATTATTCTTATTACTATTACTATTATCCCTATTCCTCTTGTCTTTATCCTTATAACTATTATTATTATCCTTATTATTATTATTATTATCGCTATAACTGTTATTATTATCCTTATTACTATTATCATTATCGCTATAACTGTTATTTTTATGCTTATTCTATTGTTACTATCCCTATTACTCTTGTCTATATCCTTATAACTATTATTATTATCGCTATAACTGTTATTATTATGCTTATTCTATTGTTACTATCCCTATTACTCTGGTCTTTATCCTTATAACTATTATTATTATCCTTATTATTATTATTATTATCGCTATAACTGTTATTATTATTCTTATTACTATTACTATTATCCCCATTCCTCTTGTCTTTATCCTTATAACTATTATTATTATCCTTATTATTATTATTATTATCGCTATAACTGTTATTATTATCCTTATTACTATTATTATTATCGCTATAACTGTTATTATTATGCTTATTCGATTGTTACTATCCCTATTACTCTTGTCTATATCCTTATAACTATTATTATTATCCTTAATACTATTATTATTATCGCTATAACTGTTATTATTATTCTTGTTACTATTATTATTATCCCTATTCCTCTTGTCTTTCTCCTTATAACTATTATTATTATCGGTATAACTGTTTTTAACATCCTTATTACTATTATTATTATCGCTATAACTGTTATTATTATGCTTATTCTATTGTTACTATCCCTATTACTCTTGTCTATATCCTTATAACTATTATTATTATCCTTATTACTATTATTATTATCGCTATAACTGTTATTATTATTCTTGTTACTATTATTACTGTCCGTATTGCTCTTGCCTTTATCCTTAATACTATTATTATTATCGCTATAACTGTTATTATTATCCTTATTACTATTATTATTATCGCTATAACTGTTATTATTATTCTTATTACTATTACTATTATCCCCATTCCTCTTGTCTTTATCCTTATAACTATTATTATTATCCTTATTATTATTATTATTATCGCGATAACTGTTATTATTATCCTTATTACTATTATTATTATCGCTATAACTGTTATTATTATGCTTATTCCATTGTTACTATCCATATTACTCTTGTCTATATCCTTATAACTATTATTATTATCCTTATTACTATTATTATTATCGCTATAACTGTTATTATTATTCATGTTACTATTATTACTGTCCGTATTACTCTTGCCTTTATCGTTAATACTATTATTATTATCGCAATAACTGTTATTATTATTCTTGTAACTATTATTATTATCCCTATTCCTCTTGTCTTTCTCCTTATAACTATTATTATTATCGCTATAACTGTTATTATTATCCTTAATACTATTATTATTATCGCTTTAACTGTTATTATTATTCTTATTACTATTACTATTATCCCTATTCCTCTTGTCTTTATCCTTATAACTATTATTATTATCCTTATTATTATTATTATTATCGCTATGACTGTTATTATTATCCTTATTACTATTATCATTATCGCTATAACTGTTATTATTATGCTTATTCTATTGTTACTATCCCTATTACTCTTGTCTATATCCTTATAACTATTATTATTATCCTTATTACTATTATTATTATCGCTATAACTGTTATTATTATTCATGTTACTATTATTACTGTCCGTATTACTCTTGCCATTATCCTTAATACTATTATTATTATCGCTATAACTGTTATTATTATTCTTGTTACTATTACTATTATCCCTATTCCTCTTGTCTTTCTCCTTATAACTATTATTATTATCACTATAACTGCTATTATTATCCTTAATACTATTATTATTATCGCTGTAACTGTTATTATTATTCTTATTACTATTACTATTATCCCTATTCCTCTTGTCTTTATCCTTATAACTATTATTATTATCCTTATTATTATTATTATTATCGCTATAACTGTTATTATTATCCTTATTACTATTATCATTATCGCTATAACTGTTATTTTTATGCTTATTCTATTGTTACTATCCCTATTACTCTTGTCTATATCCTTATAACTATTATTATTATCCTTATTACTATTATTATTATCGCTATAACTGTTATTATTATCCTTATTGCTATTATTATTATCGCTATAACTGTTATTATTATCCTTATTACTATTATCATTATCGCTATAACTGTTATTTTTATGCTTATTCCATTGTTACTATCCCAATTACTCTGTTATATCCTTATAACTATTATTTTTATCCTTATTACTACTATTATTATCGCTATAACTGTTATTATTATTCATGTTACTATTATTACTGTCCGTATTACTCTTGCCTTTATCCTTAATACTATTATTATTATCGCTATAACTGTTATTATTATTCTTGTTACTATTATTATTATCCCTATTCCTCTTGTCTTTCTCCTTATAACTATTATTATTTTCGCTATAACTGTTATTATTATCCTTAATACTATTATTATTATCGCTATAACTGTTATTATTATCCTTATTACTATTATTATTATCGCTATAACTGTTATTATTATGCTTATTCTATTCTTACTATCCCTATTACTCTTGTCTATATCCTTATAACTATTATTATTATCCTTATTACTATTATTATTATCGCTATAACTGTTATTATTATTCTTGTTACTATTATTACTGTCCGTATTGCTCTTGCCTTTATCCTTAATACTATTATTATTATCGCTATAACTGTTATTATTATCCTTATTACTATTATTATTATCGCTATAACTGTTATTATTATTCTTATTACTATTACTATTATCCCCATTCCTCTTGTCTTTATCCTTATAACTATTATTATTATCCTTATTATTATTATTATTATCGCTATAACTGTTATTATTATCCTTATTACTATTATTATTATCGCTATAACTGTTATTATTTTGCTTATTCCATTGTTACTATCCCTATTACTCTTGTCTATATCCTTATAACTATTATTATTATCCTTATTACTATTATTATTATCGCTATAACTGTTATTATTATTCATGTTACTATTATTACTGTCCGTATTACTCTTGCCTTTATCGTTAATACTATTATTATTATCGCTATAACTGTTATTATTATCCTTATTACTATTATTATTATCGCTATAACTGTTTTTATTATTCTTATTACTATTACTATTATCCCTATTCCTCTTGTCTTTATCCTTATAACTATTATTATTATCCTTATTATTATTATTATTATTATTATTATTATCGTAATAACTGTTATTATTATCCTTATTACTATTATTATTATCGCTATAACTGTTATTATTATGCTTATTCTATTGTTACTATCCCTATTATCTTGTCTATATCATTATAACTATTATTATTATCCTTATTACTATTATTATTATCGCTACAACTGTTATTATTATTCATGTTACTATTATTACTGTCCGTATTACTCTTGCCTTTATCGTTAATACTATTATTATTATCGCAATAACTGTTATTATTATTCTTGTTACTATTATTATTATCCCTATTCCTCTTGTCTTTCACCTTATAACTATTATTATTATCGCTATAACTGTTATTATTATCCTTATTACTATTATTATTATCGCTATAACTGTTATTATTATTCTTATTACTATTACTATTATCCCCATTCCTCTTGTCTTTATCCTTATAACTATTATTATTATCCTTATTATTATTATTATTATCGCTATAACTGTTATTATTATGCTTATTCTATTGTTACTATCCCTATTACTCTTGTCTATATCCTTATAACTATTATTATTATCCTTATTACTATTATTATTATCGCTATAACTGTTATTATTATTCTTGTTACTATTATTACTGTCCGTATTACTCTTGCCTTTATCCTTAATACTATTATCATTATCGATATAACTGTTATTATTATCCTTATTACTATTATTATTATCGCTATAACTGTTATTATTATGCGTATTCTATCGTTACTATTACTATTATCTTGTCTATATCCTTATAACTATTATTATTATCGCTATAACTGTTATTATTATTCTTGTTACTATTACTATTATCCCTATTCCTCTTGTCTTTATCCTTATAACTATTATTATTATCGTTATAACTGTTATTATCATGCTAATTCTATTGTTACTATCCCTATTACTCTTGTCTATATCCTTATAACTATTATTATTATCCTTATTACTATTATTATTATCGCTATAACTGTTATTATTATTCATGTTACTATTATTACTGTCCGTATTACTCTTGCCTTTATCCTTAATACTATTATTATTCTTGTTACTATTATTATTATCCCTATTCCTCTTGCCTTTCTCCTTATAACTATTATTATTATCGCTATAACTGTTATTATTATCCGTATTACTATTATTATTATCGCTATAACTGTTATTATTATGCTTATTCTATTGTTACTGTCCCTATTATCTTGTCTATATCATTATAACTATTATTATTATCCTTATTACTATTATTATTATTGCTATAACTGTTATTATTATTCTTGTTACTATTATTACTGTCCGTATTACTATTGCCTTTATCCTTAATACTATTATTATTATCGCTATAACTGTTATTATTATCCTTATTACTATTATTATTATCGCTATAACTGTTATTATTATGCTTATTCTATTGTTACTATACCTATTACACTTTTCTTCATCCTTATAACTATTATTATTATCCTTATTACTATTATTATTATCTCTATAACTGCTCTTATTATCATTCCTACTGTTATTATTATCGCTATAACTGTTACGATTAATCTTATTACTATTATTATTATCCCTATTACCCTTGTCTTTATCCTTATTACTATTATTATTATCGCTATAACTGTCATTATTATCCTTAATACTATTATTATTATCGCTATGACTGTTATTATTATTCTTGTTACTATTATTATTATCCCTACTCCCCTTGTCTTTCTCCTTATAACTATTATTATTATCCTTATTATTATTGTTATTATCGCTATAACTGTTATTATTATCCTTAATACTATTATTATTATCGCTATAACTGTTATTATTATCCTTATTACTATTATTATTATCGCTATAACTGTTATTATTATGCTTATTCTATTCTTACTATCCCTATTACTCTTGTCTATATCCTTATAACTATTATTATTATCGCTATAACTGTTATTATTATTCTTGTTACTATTATTATTATCGCTATAACTGTTATTATTATTCTTATTACTATTACTATTATCCCCATTCCTCTTGTCTTTATCCTTATAACTATTACTATTATCCTTATTATTATTATTATTATCGCTATAACTGTTATTATTATCCTTATTACTATTATTATTATCGCTATAACTGTTATTATTATGCTTATTCCATTGTTACTATCCCTATTACTCTTGTCTATATCCTTATAACTATTATTATTATCCTTATTACTATTATTATTATCGCTATAACTGTTATTATTATTCATGTTACTATTATTACTGTCCGTATTACTCTTGCCTTTATCGTTAATACTATTATTATTATCGCTATAACTGTTATTATTATCCTTATTACTATTATTATTATCGATATAACTGTTTTTATTATTCTTATTACTATTATTATTATCGCTATAACTGTCATTATTATCCTTAATACTATTATTATTATCGCTATGACTGTTATTATTATTCTTGTTACTATTATTATTATCCCTACTCCCCTTGTCTTTCTCCTTATAACTATTATTATTATCCTTATTATTATTGTTATTATCGCTATAACTGTTATTATTATCCTTAATACTATTATTATTATCGCTATAACTGTTATTATTATCCTTATTACTATTATTATTATCGCTATAACTGTTATTATTATGCTTATTCTATTCTTACTATCCCTATTACTCTTGTCTATATCCTTATAACTATTATTATTATCGCTATAACTGTTATTATTATTCTTGTTACTATTATTATTATCGCTATAACTGTTATTATTATTCTTATTACTATTACTATTATCCCCATTCCTCTTGTCTTTATCCTTAATAACTATTATTATTATCCTTATTATTATTATTATTATCGCTATAACTGTTATTATTATCCTTATTACTATTATTATTATCGCTATAACTGTTATTATTATGCTTATTCCATTGTTACTATCCCTATTACTCTTGTCTATATCCTTATAACTATTATTATTATCCTTATTACTATTATTATTATCGCTATAACTGTTATTATTATTCATGTTACTATTATTACTGTCCGTATTACTCTTGCCTTTATCGTTAATACTATTATTATTATCGCTATAACTGTTATTATTATCCTTATTACTATTATTATTATCGATATAACTGTTTTTATTATTCTTATTACTATTACTATTATCCCTATTCCTCTTGTCTTTATCCTTATAACTATTATTATTATCCTTATTATTATTATTGTTATTATTATTATTATCGTAATAACTGTTATTATTATCCTTATTACTATTATTATTATCGCTATAACTGTTATTATTATTCTTGTTACTATTATTACTGTCCGTATTACTCTTGCCTTTATCCTTAATACTATTATTATTATCGCTATAACTGTTATTATTATTCTTATTACTATTACTATTATCCCCATTCCTCTTGTCTTTATCCTTATAACTATTATTATTATCCTTATTATTATTATTATTATCGCTATAACTGGTATTATTATCCTTATTGCTATTATGCTTATTCTATTGTTACTATCCCTATTACTATTGTCTATATCCTTATAACTATTATTATTATCGCTATAACTGTTATTATTATTCTTATTACTATTGCTATTATCCCTATACCTCTTGTCTTTATCCTTATAACTATTATTATTATCGCTATAACTGTTATTATTATTCTTGTTACTATTATTACTGTCCGTATTACTCTTGCCTTTATCCTTATAACTATTATTATTATCGCTATAACTATTATTATTATTCGTATTACTATTATTATTATCGCTATCACTGTTATTATTATGCTTATTCTATTGTTACTATCCCTATTATCTTGTCTATATCATTATAACTATTATTATTATCCTTATTACTATTATTATTATCGCTACAACTGTTATTATTATTCATGTTACTATTATTACTGTCCGTATTACTCTTGCCTTTATCGTTAATACTATTATTATTATCGCAATAACTGTTATTATTATTCTTGTTACTATTATTATTATCCCTATTCCTCTTGTCTTTATCCTTATAACTATTATTATTATCCTTATTATTATTATTATTATCGCTATAACTTTTATTATTATGCTTATTCTATTGTTACTATCCCTATTACACTTGTCTTCATCCTTATAACTATTATTATTATCCTTATTATTATTGTTATTATCGCTATAACTGTTATTATTATCCTTAATACTATTATTATTATCGCTATAACTGTTATTATTATTCTTGTTACTATTATTACTGTCCGTATTACTCTTGCCTTTATCCTTAATACTATTATTATTATCGCTATAACTGTTATTATTATCCTTATTACTATTATGCTTATTCTATTGTTACTATCCCTATTACTATTGTCTATATCCTTATAACTATTATTATTATCGCTATAACTGTTATTATTATTCTTATTACTATTGCTATTATCCCTATACCTCTTGTCTTTATCCTTATAACTATTATTATTATCGCAATAACTGTTATTATTATTCTTGTTACTATTATTACTGTCCGTATTACTCTTGCCTTTATCGTTAATACTATTATTATTATCGCTATAACTGTTATTATTATCCTTATTACTATTATTATTATCGCTATAACTGTTTTTATTATTCTTATTACTATTACTATTACCCCTATTCCTCTTGTCTTTATCCTTATAACTATTATTATTATCCTTATTATTATTATTATTATTATTATTATTATTATCGTAATAACTGTTATTATTATCCTTATTACTATTATTATTATCGCTATAACTGTTATTATTATGCTTATTCCATTGTTACTATCCCTATTACTCTTGTCTATATCCTTATAACTATTATTATTATCCTTATTACTATTATTATTATCGCTATAACTGTTATTATTATTCATGTTACTATTATTACTGTCCGTATTACTCTTGCCTTTATCGTTAATACTATTATTATTATCGCTATAACTGTTATTATTATCCTTATTACTATTATTATTATCGATATAACTGTTTTTATTATTCTTATTACTATTACTATTATCCCTATTCCTCTTGTCTTTATCCTTATAACTATTATTATTATCCTTATTATTATTATTGTTATTATTATTATTATCGTAATAACTGTTATTATTATCCTTATTACTATTATTATTATCGCTATAACTGTTATTATTATTCTTGTTACTATTATTACTGTCCGTATTACTCTTGCCTTTATCCTTAATACTATTATTATTATCGCTATAACTGTTATTATTATTCTTATTACTATTACTATTATCCCCATTCCTCTTGTCTTTATCCTTATAACTATTATTATTATCCTTATTATTATTATTATTATCGCTATAACTGTTATTATTATCCTTATTACTATTATGCTTATTCTATTGTTACTATCCCTATTACTATTGTCTATATCCTTATAACTATTATTATTATCGCTATAACTGTTATTATTATTCTTATTACTATTGCTATTATCCCTATACCTCTTGTCTTTATCCTTATAACTATTATTATTATCGCTATAACTGTTATTATTATTCTTGTTACTATTATTACTGTCCGTATTACTCTTGCCTTTATCCTTATAACTATTATTATTATCGCTATAACTATTATTATTATTCGTATTACTATTATTATTATCGCTATCACTGTTATTATTATGCTTATTCTATTGTTACTATCCCTATTATCTTGTCTATATCATTATAACTATTATTATTATCCTTATTACTATTATTATTATCGCTACAACTGTTATTATTATTCATGTTACTATTATTACTGTCCGTATTACTCTTGCCTTTATCGTTAATACTATTATTATTATCGCAATAACTGTTATTATTATTCTTGTTACTATTATTATTATCCCTATTCCTCTTGTCTTTATCCTTATAACTATTATTATTATCCTTATTATTATTATTATTATCGCTATAACTTTTATTATTATGCTTATTCTATTGTTACTATCCCTATTACACTTGTCTTCATCCTTATAACTATTATTATTATCCTTATTATTATTGTTATTATCGCTATAACTGTTATTATTATCCTTAATACTATTATTATTATCGCTATAACTGTTATTATTATTCTTGTTACTATTATTACTGTCCGTATTACTCTTGCCTTTATCCTTAATACTATTATTATTATCGCTATAACTGTTATTATTATCCTTATTACTATTATGCTTATTCTATTGTTACTATCCCTATTACTATTGTCTATATCCTTATAACTATTATTATTATCGCTATAACTGTTATTATTATTCTTATTACTATTGCTATTATCCCTATACCTCTTGTCTTTATCCTTATAACTATTATTATTATCGCAATAACTGTTATTATTATTCTTGTTACTATTATTACTGTCCGTATTACTCTTGCCTTTATCGTTAATACTATTATTATTATCGCTATAACTGTTATTATTATCCTTATTACTATTATTATTATCGCTATAACTGTTTTTATTATTCTTATTACTATTACTATTACCCCTATTCCTCTTGTCTTTATCCTTATAACTATTATTATTATCCTTATTATTATTATTATTATTATTATTATTATCGTAATAACTGTTATTATTATCCTTATTACTATTATTATTATCGCTATAACTGTTATTATTATACTTATTACTATTACTATTATCTCCATTCCTCTTGTCTTTATCCTTATAACTATTATTATTATCCTTATTATTATTATTATTATCGCTATAACTGATATTATTATCCTTATTACTATTATGCTTATTCTATTGTTACTATCCCTATTACTATTGTCTATATCCTTATAACTATTATTATTATCGCTATAACTGTTATTATTATTCTCGTTACTATTATTACTGTCCGTATTACTCTTGCCTTTATCCTTAATACTATTATTATTATCGCTATAACTGTTATTATTATCCGTATTACTGTTATTATTATCGCTATAACTGTTATTATTATGCTTATTCTATTGTTACTATCCCTATTATCTTGTCTATATCATTATAACTATTATTATTATCCTTATTACTATTATTATTATCGCTATAACTGTTATTATTATCCTTACTACTATTATTATTATCGCTATAACTGTTATTATTATTCTTATTACTATTACTCTTATCCCTATACCTCTTGTCTTTATCCTTATAACTATTATTATTATTATCGCTATAACTGTTATTATTATGCCTATTCTATTGTTACTATCCCTATTACTCTTGTCTATATCCTTATAACTATTATTATTATCCTTATTACTATTATTATTATCGCTATAACTGTTATTATTATTCTTGTAACTATTATTACTGTCCGTATTACTCTTGCCTTTATCCTTAATACTATTATTATTATCGCTATAACTGTTATTATTATTCGTATTACTATTATTATTATCGCTATCACTGTTATTATTATGCTTATTCTATTGTTACTATCCCTATTATCTTGTCTATATCATTATAACTATTATTATTATCCTTATTACTATTATTATTATCGCTACAACTGTTATTATTATTCATGTTACTATTATTACTGTCCGTATTACTCTTGCCTTTATCGTTAATACTATTATTATTATCGCAATAACTGTTATTATTATTCTTGTTACTATTATTATTATCCCTATTCCTCTTGTCTTTTACCTTATAACTATTATTATTATCGCTATAACTATTATTATTATCGCTATAACTGTTATTATTATCCTTATTATTATTATTATTATCGCTATAACTGTTATTATCATTCTCATTACTATTACTATTATCCCTATTCCTCTTGTCATTATCCTTATAACTATTATTATTATCCTTATTACTATTATTATTATCGCTATAACTGTTATTATTATGCTTATTCTATTGTTACTATCCCTATTACTCTTGTCTATATCCTTATAACTATTATTATTATCCTTATTACTATTATTATTATCGCTATAACTGTTATTATTATTCTTGTTACTATTATTACTGTCCGTATTACTATTGCCTTTATCCTTAATACTATTATTATTATCGCTATAACTGTTATTATTATTTTTATTACTATTATTATTATCGCTATAACTGTTATTATTATGCTTATTCTATTATTACTATCCCTATTATCTTGTCTATATCCTTATAACTATTATTATTATCCTTATTACTATTATTATTATCGCTATAACTGTTATTATTATTCTTGTTACTATTATTACTGTCCGTATTACTCTTGCCTTTATCCTTAACACTATTATTATTATCGCTATAACTGTTATTATTATTCTTGTTACTGTTATTATTATCCTATTCATCTTGTCTTTCTCCTTATAACTATTATTATTATCCTTATTATTATTATTATTATCGCTATAACTTTTATTATTATGCTTATTCTATTGTTACTATCCCTATTACACTTGTCTTCATCCTTATAACTATTATTATTATCCTTATTACTATTATTATTATCTCTATAACTGCTCTTATTATCATTCCTACTGTTATTATTATCGCTATAACTGTTACGATTAATCTTATTACTATTATTATTATCCCTATTACCCTTGTCTTTATCCTTATTACTATTATTATTATCGCTATGACTGTTATTATTATTGTTGTTACTATTATTATTATCCCTACTCCCCTTGTCTTTCTCCTTATAACTATTATTATTATCCTTATTATTATTGTTATTATCGCTATAACTGTTATTATTATCCTTAATACTATTATTATTATCGCTATAACTGTTATTATTATTCTTGTTACTATTATTACTGTCCGTATTACTCTTGCCTTTATCGTTAATACTATTATTATTATCGCTATAACTGTTATTATTATCCTTATTACTATTATTATTATCGATATAACTGTTTTTATTATTCTTATTACTATTACTATTATCCCTATTCCTCTTGTCTTTATCCTTATAACTATTATTATTATCCTTATTATTATTATTATTATTATTATTATTATCGTAATAACTGTTATTATTATCCTTATTACTATTATTATTATCGCTATAACTGTTATTATTATTCTTATTACTATTACTATTATCCCCATTCCTCTTGTCTTTATCCTTATAACTATTATTATTATCGCTATAACTGTTATTATTATGCTTATTCCATTGTTACTATCCCTATTACTCTTGTCTATATCCTTATAACTATTATTATTATCCTTATTACTATTATTATTATCGCTATAACTGTTATTATTATTCATGTTACTATTATTACTGTCCGTATTACTCTTGCCTTTATCGTTAATACTATTATTATTATCGCTATAACTGTTATTATTATTCTTATTACTATTACTATTATCCCCATTCCTCTTGTCTTTATCCTTATAACTATTATTATTATCCTTATTATTATTATTATTATCGCTATAACTGTTATTATTATCCTTATTACTATTATGCTTATTCTATTGTTACTATCCCTATTACTATTGTCTATATCCTTATAACTATTATTATTATCGCTATAACTGTTATTATTATTCTTATTACTATTGCTATTATCCCTATACCTCTTGTCTTTATCCTTATAACTATTATTATTATCGCAATAACTGTTATTATTATTCTTGTTACTATTATTACTGTCCGTATTACTCTTGCCTTTATCGTTAATACTATTATTATTATCGCTATAACTGTTATTATTATCCTTATTACTATTATTATTATCGCTATAACTGTTTTTATTATTCTTATTACTATTACTATTATCCCTATTCCTCTTGTCTTTATCCTTATAACTATTATTATTATCCTTATTATTATTATTATTATTATTATTATTATCGTAATAACTGTTATTATTATCCTTATTACTATTATTATTATCGCTATAACTGTTATTATTATTCTTATTACTATTACTATTATCTCCATTCCTCTTGTCTTTATCATTATAACTATTATTATTATCCTTATTATTATTATTATTATCGCTATAACTGATATTATTATCCTTATTACTATTATGCTTATTCTATTGTTACTATCCCTATTACTATTGTCTATATCCTTATAACTATTATTATTATCGCTATAACTGTTATTATTATTCTTGTTACTATTATTACTGTCCGTATTACTCTTGCCTTTATCCTTAATACTATTATTATTATCGCTACAACTGTTATTATTATCGCTATAACTGTTATTATTATGCTTATTCTATTGTTACTATCCCTATTATCTTGTCTATATCATTATAACTATTATTATTATCCTTATTACTATTATTATTATCGCTATAACTGTTATTATTATCCTTAATACTATTATTATTATCGCTATAACTGTTATTATTATTCTTATTACTATTACTATTATCCCTATACCTCTTGTCCTTATCCTTATAACTATTATTATTATTATCGCTATAACTGTTATTATTATGCCTATTCTATTGTTACTATCCCTATTACTCTTGTCTATATCCTTATAACTATTATTATTATCCTTATTACTATTATTATTATCGCAATAACTGTTATTATTATTCTTGTTACTATTATTACTGTCCGTATTACTCTTGCCTTTATCCTTAATACTATTATTATTATCGCTATAACTGTTATTATTATTCGTATTACTATTATTATTATCGCTATCACTGTTATTATTATGCTTATTCTATTGTTACTATCCCTATTATCTTGTCTATATCATTATAACTATTATTATTATCCTTATTACTATTATTATTATCGCTACAACTGTTATTATTATTCATGTTACTATTATTACAGTCCGTATTACTCTTGCCTTTATCGTTAATACTATTATTATTATCGCAATAACTGTTATTATTATTCTTGTTACTATTATTATTATCCCTATTCCTCTTGTCTTTCACCTTATAACTATTATTATTATCGCTATAACTATTATTATTATCGCTATAACTGTTATTATTATCCTTATTACTATTATTATTATCGCTATAACTGTTATTATTATTCTTGTTACTATTACTATTATCCCTATTCCTCTTGTCTTTATCCTTATAACTATTATTATTATCGTTATAACTGTTATTATCATGCTTATTCTATTGTTACTATCCCTATTACTCTTGTCTATATCCTTATAACTATTATTATTATCCTTATTACTATTATTATTATCGCTTTAACTGTTATTATTATTTATGTTACTATTATTACTGTCCGTATTACTCTTGCCCTTATCCTTAATACTATTATTATTCTTGTTACTATTATTATTATCCCTATCCCTCTTGTCTTTCTCCTTATAACTATTATTATTATCGCTATAACTGTTATTATTATCCGTATTACCATTATTATTATCGCTATAACTGTTATTATTATGCTTATTCTATTGTTACTATCCCTATTATCTTGTCTATATCATTATAACTATTATTATTATCCTTATTACTATTATTATTATCGCTATAACTGTTATTATTATTCATGTTACTATTATTACTGTCCGTATTACTCTTGCCTTTATCGTTAATACTATTATTATTATCGCAATAACTGTTATTATTATTCTTGTTACTATTATTATTATCCCTATTCCTCTTGTCTTTCTCCTTATAACTATTATTATTATCGCTATAACTGTTATTATTATCCTTAATACTATTATTATTATCGCTATAACTGTTATTATTATCCTTATTACTATTATTATTATCGCTATAACTGTTTTTATTATTCTTATTACTATTACTATTATCCCTATTCCTCTTGTCTTTATCCTTATAACTATTATTATTATCCTTATTATTATTATTATTATTATTATTATTATCGTAATAACTGTTATTATTATCCTTATTACTATTATTATTATCGCTATAACTGTTATTATTATTCTTATTACTATTACTATTATCTCCATTCCTCTTGTCTTTATCCTTATAACTATTATTATTATCGTTATAACTGTTATTATCAAGCTTATTCTATTGTTACTATCCCTATTACTCTTGTCTATATCCTTATAACTATTATTATTATCCTTATTACTATTATTATTATCGCTATAACTGTTATTATTATTCATGTTACTATTAATACTGTCCGTATTACTCTTGCCTTTATCGTTCATACTATTATTATTATCGCTATAACAGTTATTATTATCCTTAATACTATTATTATTATCGCTTATACTGTTATTATTATTCATATTACTATTATTATTATCGCTTTAACTGTTATTATTATTCTTATTACTATTATTATTATCGCTATAACTGTTATTATTATTCTTATTACTATTACTATTATCCCTATTCCTCTTGTCTTTTTCCTTATAACTATTATTATTATCCTTATTATTATTATTATTATTATCGCTATAACTGTTATTATCATTCTCATTACTATTACTATTATCCCTATTCCTCTTGTCTTTCTCCTTATAACTATTATTATTATCGCTATAACTATTATTATTATCCTTATTATTATTATTATTATCGCTATAACTGTTATTATTATGCCTATTCTATTGTTACTATCCCTATTACTCTTGTCTATATCCTTATAACTATTATTATTATCCTTATTACTATTATTATTATCGCAATAACTGTTATTATTATTCTTGTTACTATTATTACTGTCCGTATTACTCTTGCCTTTATCCTTAATACTATTATTATTATCGCTATAACTGTTATTATTATTCGTATTACTATTATTATTATCGCTATCACTGTTATTATTATGCTTATTCTATTGTTACTATCCCTATTATCTTGTCTATATCATTATAACTATTATTATTATCCTTATTACTATTATTATTATCGCTACAACTGTTATTATTATTCATGTTACTATTATTACAGTCCGTATTACTCTTGCCTTTATCGTTAATACTATTATTATTATCGCAATAACTGTTATTATTATTCTTGTTACTATTATTATTATCCCTATTCCTCTTGTCTTTCACCTTATAACTATTATTATTATCGCTATAACTATTATTATTATCGCTATAACTGTTATTATTATCCTTATTACTATTATTATTATCGCTATAACTGTTATTATTATTCTTGTTACTATTACTATTATCCCTATTCCTCTTGTCTTTATCCTTATAACTATTATTATTATCGTTATAACTGTTATTATCATGCTTATTCTATTGTTACTATCCCTATTACTCTTGTCTATATCCTTATAACTATTATTATTATCCTTATTACTATTATTATTATCGCTTTAACTGTTATTATTATTTATGTTACTATTATTACTGTCCGTATTACTCTTGCCCTTATCCTTAATACTATTATTATTCTTGTTACTATTATTATTATCCCTATCCCTCTTGTCTTTCTCCTTATAACTATTATTATTATCGCTATAACTGTTATTATTATCCGTATTACCATTATTATTATCGCTATAACTGTTATTATATGCTTATTCTATTGTTACTATCCCTATTATCTTGTCTATATCATTATAACTATTATTATTATCCTTATTACTATTATTATTATCGCTATAACTGTTATTATTATTCATGTTACTATTATTACTGTCCGTATTACTCTTGCCTTTATCGTTAATACTATTATTATTATCGCAATAACTGTTATTATTATTCTTGTTACTATTATTATTATCCCTATTCCTCTTGTCTTTCTCCTTATAACTATTATTATTATCGCTATAACTGTTATTATTATCCTTAATACTATTATTATTATCGCTATAACTGTTATTATTATCCTTATTACTATTATTATTATCGCTATAACTGTTTTTATTATTCTTATTACTATTACTATTATCCCTATTCCTCTTGTCTTTATCCTTATAACTATTATTATTATCCTTATTATTATTATTATTATTATTATTATTATCGTAATAACTGTTATTATTATCCTTATTACTATTATTATTATCGCTATAACTGTTATTATTATTCTTATTACTATTACTATTATCTCCATTCCTCTTGTCTTTATCCTTATAACTATTATTATTATCGTTATAACTGTTATTATCATGCTTATTCTATTGTTACTATCCCTATTACTCTTGTCTATATCCTTATAACTATTATTATTATCCTTATTACTATTATTATTATCGCTATAACTGTTATTATTATTCATGTTACTATTAATACTGTCCGTATTACTCTTGCCTTTATCGTTCATACTATTATTATTATCGCTATAACAGTTATTATTATCCTTAATACTATTATTATTATCGCTTATACTGTTATTATTATTCATATTACTATTATTATTATCGCTTTAACTGTTATTATTATTCTTATTACTATTATTATTATCGCTATAACTGTTATTATTATTCTTATTACTATTACTATTATCCCTATTCCTCTTGTCTTTTTCCTTATAACTATTATTATTATCCTTATTATTATTATTATTATTATCGCTATAACTGTTATTATCATTCTCATTACTATTACTATTATCCCTATTCCTCTTGTCTTTCTCCTTATAACTATTATTATTATCGCTATAACTATTATTATTATCCTTATTATTATTATTATTATCGCTATAACTGTTATTATTATTCTTATTACTATTATTATTATCGCTATAACTGTTATTATTATGCTTATTCTATTATTACTATCCCTATTATCTTGTCTATATCCTTATAACTATTATTATTATCCTTATTACTATTATTATTATCGCTATAAACTGTTATTATTATCCTTATTACTATTATGCTTATTCTATTGTTACTATCCCTATTACTATTGTCTATATCCTTATAACTATTATTATTATCGCTATAACTGTTATTATTATTCTTATTACTATTGCTATTATCCCTATACCTCTTGTCTTTATCCTTATAACTATTATTATTATCGCAATAACTGTTATTATTATTCTTGTTACTATTATTACTGTCCGTATTACTCTTGCCTTTATCGTTAATACTATTATTATTATCGCTATAACTGTTATTATTATCCTTATTACTATTATTATTATCGCTATAACTGTTTTTATTATTCTTATTACTATTACTATTATCCCTATTCCTCTTGTCTTTATCCTTATAACTATTATTATTATCCTTATTATTATTATTATTATTATTATTATTATCGTAATAACTGTTATTATTATCCTTATTACTATTATTATTATCGCTATAACTGTTATTATTATCCTTAATACTATTATTATTATCGCTATAACTGTTATTATTATTCTTATTACTAATACTATTATCCCTATACCTCTTGTCTTTATCCTTATAACTATTATTATTATTATCGCTATAACTGTTATTATTATGCCTATTCTATTGTTACTATCCCTATTACTCTTGTCTATATCCTTATAACTATTATTATTATCCTTATTACTATTATTATTACCGCTATAACTGTTATTATTATTCTTGTTACTATTATTACTGTCCGTATTACTCTTGCCTTTATCCTTAATACTATTATTATTATCGCTATAACTGTTATTATTATTCGTATTACTATTATTATTATCGCTATCACTGTTATTATTATGCTTATTCTATTGTTACTATCCCTATTATCTTGTCTATATCATTATAACTATTATTATTATCCTTATTACTATTATTATTATCGCTACAACTGTTATTATTATTCATGTTACTATTATTACTGTCCGTATTACTCTTGCCTTTATCGTTAATACTATTATTTTTATCGCAATAACTGTTATTATTATTCTTGTTACTATTATTATTATCCCTGTTCCTCTTGTCTTTCACCTTATAACTATTATTATTATCGCTATAACTATTATTATTATCGCTATAACTGTTATTATTATCCTTATTACTATTATTATTATCGCTATAACTGTTATTATTATTCTTATTACTATTACTATTATCCCCATTCCTCTTGTCTTTATCCTTATTATTATTATTATTATCGCTATAACTGTTATTATTATGATTATTCTATTGTTACTATCCCTATTACTCTTGTCTATATCCTTATAACTATTATTATTATCCTTATTACTATTATTATTATCGCTATAACTGTTATTATTATTCTTGTTACTATTATTACTGTCCGTATTACTCTTGCCTTTATCCTTAATACTATTATTATTATCGATATAACTGTTATTATTATCCTTATTACTATTATTATTATCGCTATAACTGTTATTATTATGCGTATTCTATCGTTACTATCCCTATTATCTTGTCTATATCCTTATAACTATTATTATTATCGCTATAACTGTTATTATTATTCTTGTTACTATTACTATTATCCCTATTCCTCTTGTCTTTATCCTTATAACTATTATTATTATCGTTATAACTGTTATTATCATGCTTATTCTATTGTTACTATCCCTATTACTCTTGTCTATATCCTTATAACTATTATTATTATCCTTATTACTATTATTATTATCACTATAACTGTTATTATTATTCTTGTTACTATTATTATTATCCCTATTCCCCTTGTCTTTCTCCTTATAACTATTATTATTATCCTTATTATTATTATTATTATCGCTATAACTTTTATTATTATGCTTATTCTTTTGTTACTATCCCTATTACACTTGTCTTCATCCTTATAACTATTATTATTATCCTTATTACTATTATTATTATCCCTATTCCCCTTGTCTTTCTCCTTAATACTATTATTATTATCGCTGTAACTGTTATTATTATTCTTATTACTATTATTATTATCGCTTTAACTGTTATTATTATTCTTATTACTATTATTATTATCGCTATAACTGTTATTATTATTCTTATCACTATTACTACTATCCCTATTCCTCTTGTCTTTATCCTTATAACTATTATTATTATACTTATTATTATTATTATTATTATTATCGCTATAACTGTTATTATTATCCTTATTACTTATTACTATTATTATTATCCGTATAATTGTTATTATTATTCTTGTTACTATTACTATTATCCCCATTCCTCTTGTCTTTATCCTTATAACTATTATTATTATCCTCTTTATTAATATTATTATCGCTATAACTGTTATTATTATCCTTCTTACTATTATTATTATCGCTATAACTGTTATTATTATCCTTATTCCATTGTTACTATCCCTATTACTCTTGTCTATATCCTTATAACTATTATTATTATCCTTATTACTATTATTATTATCACTATAACTGTTATTATTATTCTTGTTACGATTATTATTATCCCTATTCCTCTTGTGTTTCTCCTTATAACTATTATTTTTATCGCTATAACTGTTATTATTATCCTTCTTACTATTATTATTATCGCTATAACTGTTATTATTATGCTTATTCTATTGTTACTATCCCTATTACTCTTGTCTATATCCTTATAACTATTATTATTATCCTTATTACTATTATTATTATCGCTATAACTGTTATTATTATTCTTGTTACTATTATTACTGTCCGTATTGCTCTTGCCTTTATCCTTAATACTATTATTATTATCGCTATAACTGTTATTATTATCCTTATTACTACTATTATTATCGCTATAACTGTTATTATTATTCATATTACTATTACTATTATCCCCATTCCTCTTGTCTTTATCCTTATAACTATTATTATTATCCTTATTATTATTATTATTATCGCTATAACTGTTATTATTATCCTTATTACTATTATTATTATCGCTATAACTGTTATTATTATGCTTATTCCATTGTTACTATCCCTATTACTCTTGTCTATATCCTTATAACTATTATTATTATCCTTATTACTATTATTATTATCGCTATAACTGTTATTATTATTCATGTTACTATTATTACTGTCCGTATTACTCTTGCCTTTATCCTTAATACTATTATTATTATCGCTATAACTGTTATTATTATCCTTATTACTATTATTATTATCGCTATAACTGTTATTATTATGCTTAATCTATCGTTACTATCCCCATTATCTTGTCTATATCCTTATAACTATTATTATTATCGCTATAACTGTTATTATTATTCTTGTTACTATTACTATTATCCCTATTCCTCTTGTCTTTATCCTTATATCTATTATTATTATCCTTATTATTATTATTATTATTATTATCGCTATAACTGTTATTATTATCCTTATTACTATTATCATTATCGCTATAACTGTTATTTTTATGCTTATTCTATTGTTACTATCCCTATTACTCTTGTCTATATCCTTATAACTATTATTATTATCGCTATAACTGTTATTATTATGCTTATTCTATTGTTACTATCCCTATTACTCTTGTCTTTATCCTTGTAACTATTATTATTATCCTTATTATTATTATTATTATCGCTATAACTGTTATTATTATTCTAATTACTATTACTATTATCCCCATTCCTCTTGTCTCTATCCTTATAACTATTATTATTATCCTTATTATTATTATTATTATCGCTATAACTGTTATTATTATCCTTATTACTATTATTATTATCGCTATAACTGTTATTATTATGCTTATTCCATTGTTACTATCCCTATTACTCTTGTCTATATCCTTATAACTATTATTATTATCCTTAATGCTATTATTATTATCGCTATAACTGTTATTATTATTCTTGTTACTATTATTATTATCCCTATTCCTCTTGTCTTTCTCCTTATAACTATTATTATTATCGCTATAACTGTTTTTAACATCCTTATTACTATTATTATTATCGCTATAACTGTTATTATTATGCTTATTCTATTGTTACTATCCCTATTACTCTTGTCTATATCCTTATAACTATTATTATTATCCTTATTACTATTATTATTATCGCTATAACTGTTATTATTATTCTTGTTACTATTATTACTGTCCGTATTGCTCTTGCCTCTATCCTTAATATTATTATTATTATCGCTATAACTGTTATTATTATCCTTATTACTATTATTATTATCGCTATAACTGTTATTATTATTCTTATTACTATTACTATTATCCCCATTCCTCTTGTCTTTATCCTTATAACTATTATTATTATCCTTATTATTATTATTATTATCGCTTTAACTGTTATTATTATTCTTATTACTATTATTATTATCGCTATAACTGTTATTATTATTCTTATCACTATTACTACTATCCCTATTCCTCTTGTCTTTATCCTTATAACTATTATTATTATCCTTATTATTATTATTATTATTATTATTATCGCTATAACTGTTATTATTATCCTTATTACTTATTACTATTATTATTATCCGTATAATTGTTATTATTATTCTTGTTACTATTACTATTATCCCCATTCCTCTTGTCTTTATCCTTATAACTATTATTATTATCCTCTTTATTATTATTATTATCGCTATAGCTGTTATTATTATCCTTCTTACTATTATTATTATCGCTATAACTGTTATTATTATCCTTATTCCATTGTTACTATCCCTATTACTCTTGTCTATATCCTTATAACTATTATTATTATCCTTATTACTATTATTATTATCACTATAACTGTTATTATTATTCTTGTTACTATTATTATTATCCCTATTCCCCTTGTCTTTCTCCTTATAACTATTATTATTATCCTTATTATTATTATTATTATCGCTATAACTGTTATTATTATTCTTGTTACTATTATTACTGTCCGTATTACTCTTGCCTTTATCCTTAATACTATTATTATTATCGCTATAACTGCTATTATTATTCTTGTTACTATTATTATTATCCCTATTCCTCTTTTCTTTCTCCTTATAACTATTATTATTATCGCTATAACTGTTATTATTATCCTTAATACTATTATTATTATCGCTATAACTGTTATTATTATTCTTGTTACTATTATTACTGTCCGTATTACTCTTGCCTTTATCCTTAATACTATTATTATTATCGCTATAACTGTTATTATTATTCTTATTACTATTACTATTATCCCCATTCCCCTTGTCTTTATCCTTATAACTATTATTATTATCCTTATTATTATTATTATTATCGCTATAACTGTTATTGTTATCCTTATTACTATTATTATTATCGCTATAACTGTTATTATTATTCATGTTACTATTATTACTGTCCGTATTACTCTTGCCTTTATCCTTAATACTATTATTATTATCGCTATAACTGTTATTATTATTCTTGTTACGATTATTATTATCCCTATTCCTCTTGTGTTTCTCCTTATAACTATTATTATTATCGCTATAACTGTTATTATTATCCTTATTACTATTATTATTATCGCTATAACTGTTATTATTATGCTTATTCTATTGTTACTATCCCTATTACTCTTGTCTATATCCTTATAACTATTATTATTATCCTTATTACTATTATTATTATCGCTATAACTGTTATTATTATTCTTGTTACTATTATTACTGTCCGTATTGCTCTTGCCTTTATCCTTAATACTATTATTATTATCGCTATAACTGTTATTATTATCCTTATTACTATTATTATTATCGCTATAACTGTTATTATTATTCATATTACTATTACTATTATCCCCATTCCTCTTGTCTTTATCCTTATAACTATTATTATTATCCTTATTATTATTATTATTATCGCTATAACTGTTATTATTATCCTTATTACTATTATTATTATCGCTATAACTGTTATTATTATGCTTATTCCATTGTTACTATCCCTATTACTCTTGTCTATATCCTTATAACTATTATTATTATCCTTATTACTATTATTATTATCGCTATAACTGTTATTATTATTCTTGTTACTATTATTACTGTCCGTATTGCTCTTGCCTTTATCCTTAATACTATTATTATTATCGCTATAACTGTTATTATTATCCTTATTACTACTATTATTATCGCTATAACTGTTATTATTATTCATATTACTATTACTATTATCCCCATTCCTCTTGTCTTTATCCTTATAACTATTATTATTATCCTTATTATTATTATTATTATCGCTATAACTGTTATTATTATCCTTATTACTATTATTATTATCGCTATAACTGTTATTATTATGCTTATTCCATTGTTACTATCCCTATTACTCTTGTCTATATCCTTATAACTATTATTATTATCCTTATTACTATTATTATTATCGCTATAACTGTTATTATTATTCATGTTACTATTATTACTGTCCGTATTACTCTTGCCTTTATCCTTAATACTATTATTATTATCGCTATAACTGTTATTATTATCCTTATTACTATTATTATTATCGCTATAACTGTTATTATTATGCTTAATCTATCGTTACTATCCCCATTATCTTGTCTATATCCTTATAACTATTATTATTATCGCTATAACTGTTATTATTATTCTTGTTACTATTACTATTATCCCTATTCCTCTTGTCTTTATCCTTATATCTATTATTATTATCCTTATTATTATTATTATTATTATTATCGCTATAACTGTTATTATTATCCTTATTACTATTATCATTATCGCTATAACTGTTATTTTTATGCTTATTCTATTGTTACTATCCCTATTACTCTTGTCTATATCCTTATAACTATTATTATTATCGCTATAACTGTTATTATTATGCTTATTCTATTGTTACTATCCCTATTACTCTTGTCTTTATCCTTGTAACTATTATTATTATCCTTATTATTATTATTATTATCGCTATAACTGTTATTATTATTCTAATTACTATTACTATTATCCCCATTCCTCTTGTCTCTATCCTTATAACTATTATTATTATCCTTATTATTATTATTATTATCGCTATAACTGTTATTATTATCCTTATTACTATTATTATTATCGCTATAACTGTTATTATTATGCTTATTCCATTGTTACTATCCCTATTACTCTTGTCTATATCCTTATAACTATTATTATTATCCTTAATGCTATTATTATTATCGCTATAACTGTTATTATTATTCTTGTTACTATTATTATTATCCCTATTCCTCTTGTCTTTCTCCTTATAACTATTATTATTATCGCTATAACTGTTTTTAACATCCTTATTACTATTATTATTATCGCTATAACTGTTATTATTATGCTTATTCTATTGTTACTATCCCTATTACTCTTGTCTATATCCTTATAACTATTATTATTATCCTTATTACTATTATTATTATCGCTATAACTGTTATTATTATTCTTGTTACTATTATTACTGTCCGTATTGCTCTTGCCTCTATCCTTAATATTATTATTATTATCGCTATAACTGTTATTATTATCCTTATTACTATTATTATTATCGCTATAACTGTTATTATTATTCTTATTACTATTACTATTATCCCCATTCCTCTTGTCTTTATCCTTATAACTATTATTATTATCCTTATTATTATTATTATTATCGCTTTAACTGTTATTATTATTCTTATTACTATTATTATTATCGCTATAACTGTTATTATTATTCTTATCACTATTACTACTATCCCTATTCCTCTTGTCTTTATCCTTATAACTATTATTATTATCCTTATTATTATTATTATTATTATTATTATCGCTATAACTGTTATTATTATCCTTATTACTTATTACTATTATTATTATCCGTATAATTGTTATTATTATTCTTGTTACTATTACTATTATCCCCATTCCTCTTGTCTTTATCCTTATAACTATTATTATTATCCTCTTTATTATTATTATTATCGCTATAGCTGTTATTATTATCCTTCTTACTATTATTATTATCGCTATAACTGTTATTATTATCCTTATTCCATTGTTACTATCCCTATTACTCTTGTCTATATCCTTATAACTATTATTATTATCCTTATTACTATTATTATTATCACTATAACTGTTATTATTATTCTTGTTACTATTATTATTATCCCTATTCCCCTTGTCTTTCTCCTTATAACTATTATTATTATCCTTATTATTATTATTATTATCGCTATAACTGTTATTATTATTCTTGTTACTATTATTACTGTCCGTATTACTCTTGCCTTTATCCTTAATACTATTATTATTATCGCTATAACTGCTATTATTATTCTTGTTACTATTATTATTATCCCTATTCCTCTTTTCTTTCTCCTTATAACTATTATTATTATCGCTATAACTGTTATTATTATCCTTAATACTATTATTATTATCGCTATAACTGTTATTATTATTCTTGTTACTATTATTACTGTCCGTATTACTCTTGCCTTTATCCTTAATACTATTATTATTATCGCTATAACTGTTATTATTATTCTTATTACTATTACTATTATCCCCATTCCCCTTGTCTTTATCCTTATAACTATTATTATTATCCTTATTATTATTATTATTATCGCTATAACTGTTATTGTTATCCTTATTACTATTATTATTATCGCTATAACTGTTATTATTATTCATGTTACTATTATTACTGTCCGTATTACTCTTGCCTTTATCCTTAATACTATTATTATTATCGCTATAACTGTTATTATTATTCTTGTTACGATTATTATTATCCCTATTCCTCTTGTGTTTCTCCTTATAACTATTATTATTATCGCTATAACTGTTATTATTATCCTTATTACTATTATTATTATCGCTATAACTGTTATTATTATGCTTATTCTATTGTTACTATCCCTATTACTCTTGTCTATATCCTTATAACTATTATTATTATCCTTATTACTATTATTATTATCGCTATAACTGTTATTATTATTCTTGTTACTATTATTACTGTCCGTATTGCTCTTGCCTTTATCCTTAATACTATTATTATTATCGCTATAACTGTTATTATTATCCTTATTACTATTATTATTATCGCTATAACTGTTATTATTATTCATATTACTATTACTATTATCCCCATTCCTCTTGTCTTTATCCTTATAACTATTATTATTATCCTTATTATTATTATTATTATCGCTATAACTATTATTATTATCCTTATTACTATTATTATTATCGCTATAACTGTTATTATTATGCTTATTCCATTGTTACTATCCCTATTACTCTTGTCTATATCCTTATAACTATTATTATTATCCTTATTACTATTATTATTATCGCTATAACTGTTATTATTATTCATGTTACTATTATTACTGTCCGTATTACTCTTGCCTTTATCCTTAATACTATTATTATTATCGCTATAACTGTTATTATTATCCTTATTACTATTATTATTATCGCTATAACTGTTATTATTATGCTTAATCTATCGTTACTATCCCCATTATCTTGTCTATATCCTTATAACTATTATTATTATCGCTATAACTGTTATTATTATTCTTGTTACTATTACTATTATCCCTATTCCTCTTGTCTTTATCCTTATATCTATTATTATTATCCTTATTATTATTATTATTATTATTATCGCTATAACTGTTATTATTATCCTTATTACTATTATCATTATCGCTATAACTGTTATTTTTATGCTTATTCTATTGTTACTATCCCTATTACTCTTGTCTATATCCTTATAACTATTATTATTATCGCTATAACTGTTATTATTATGCTTATTCTATTGTTACTATCCCTATTACTCTTGTCTTTATCCTTGTAACTATTATTATTATCCTTATTATTATTATTATTATCGCTATAACTGTTATTATTATTCTAATTACTATTACTATTATCCCCATTCCTCTTGTCTCTATCCTTATAACTATTATTATTATCCTTATTATTATTATTATTATCGCTATAACTGTTATTATTATCCTTATTACTATTATTATTATCGCTATAACTGTTATTATTATGCTTATTCCATTGTTACTATCCCTATTACTCTTGTCTATATCCTTATAACTATTATTATTATCCTTAATGCTATTATTATTATCGCTATAACTGTTATTATTATTCTTGTTACTATTATTATTATCCCTATTCCTCTTGTCTTTCTCCTTATAACTATTATTATTATCGCTATAACTGTTTTTAACATCCTTATTACTATTATTATTATCGCTATAACTGTTATTATTATGCTTATTCTATTGTTACTATCCCTATTACTCTTGTCTATATCCTTATAACTATTATTATTATCCTTATTACTATTATTATTATCGCTATAACTGTTATTATTATTCTTGTTACTATTATTACTGTCCGTATTGCTCTTGCCTCTATCCTTAATATTATTATTATTATCGCTATAACTGTTATTATTATCCTTATTACTATTATTATTATCGCTATAACTGTTATTATTATTCTTATTACTATTACTATTATCCCCATTCCTCTTGTCTTTATCCTTATAACTATTATTATTATCCTTATTATTATTATTATTATCGCTTTAACTGTTATTATTATTCTTATTACTATTATTATTATCGCTATAACTGTTATTATTATTCTTATCACTATTACTACTATCCCTATTCCTCTTGTCTTTATCCTTATAACTATTATTATTATCCTTATTATTATTATTATTATTATTATTATCGCTATAACTGTTATTATTATCCTTATTACTTATTACTATTATTATTATCCGTATAATTGTTATTATTATTCTTGTTACTATTACTATTATCCCCATTCCTCTTGTCTTTATCCTTATAACTATTATTATTATCCTCTTTATTATTATTATTATCGCTATAACTGTTATTATTATCCTTCTTACTATTATTATTATCGCTATAACTGTTATTATTATCCTTATTCCATTGTTACTATCCCTATTACTCTTGTCTATATCCTTATAACTATTATTATTATCCTTATTACTATTATTATTATCACTATAACTGTTATTATTATTCTTGTTACTATTATTATTATCCCTATTCCCCTTGTCTTTCTCCTTATAACTATTATTATTATCCTTATTATTATTATTATTATCGCTATAACTGTTATTATTATTCTTGTTACTATTATTACTGTCCGTATTACTCTTGCCTTTATCCTTAATACTATTATTATTATCGCTATAACTGCTATTATTATTCTTGTTACTATTATTATTATCCCTATTCCTCTTTTCTTTCTCCTTATAACTATTATTATTATCGCTATAACTGTTATTATTATCCTTAATACTATTATTATTATCGCTATAACTGTTATTATTATTCTTGTTACTATTATTACTGTCCGTATTACTCTTGCCTTTATCCTTAATACTATTATTATTATCGCTATAACTGTTATTATTATTCTTATTACTATTACTATTATCCCCATTCCCCTTGTCTTTATCCTTATAACTATTATTATTATCCTTATTATTATTATTATTATCGCTATAACTGTTATTATTATTCTTGTTACGATTATTATTATCCCTATTCCTCTTGTGTTTCTCCTTATAACTATTATTATTATCGCTATAACTGTTATTATTATCCTTATTACTATTATTATTATCGCTATAACTGTTATTATTATGCTTATTCTATTGTTACTATCCCTATTACTCTTGTCAATATCCTTATAACTATTATTATTATCCTTATTACTATTATTATTATCGCTATAACTGTTATTATTATTCTTGTTACTATTATTACTGTCCGTATTGCTCTTGCCTTTATCCTTAATACTATTATTATTATCGCTATAACTGTTATTATTATCCTTATTACTATTATTATTATCGCTATAACTGTTATTATTATTCATATTACTATTACTATTATCCCCATTCCTCTTGTCTTTATCCTTATAACTATTATTATTATCCTTATTATTATTATTATTATCGCTATAACTGTTATTATTATCCTTATTACTATTATTATTATCGCGATAACTGTTATTATTATCCTTATTACTATTATCATTATCGCTATAACTGTTATTTTTATGCTTATTCTATTGTTACTATCCCTATTACTCTTGTCTATATCCTTATAACTATTATTATTATCGTTATAACTGTTATTATTATGCTTATTCTATTGTTACTATCCCTATTACTCTTGTCTTTATCCTTATAACTATTATTATTATCCTTATTATTATTATTATTATCGCTATAACTGTTATTATTATTCTAATTACTATTACTATTATCCCCATTCCTCTTGTCTTTATCCTTATAACTATTATTATTATCCTTATTATTATTATTATTATCGCTATAACTGTTATTATTATCCTTATTACTATTATTATTATCGCTATAACTGTTATTATTATGCTTATTCCATTGTTACTATCCCTATTACTCTTGTCTATATCCTTATAACTATTATTATTATCGCTATAACTGTTATTATTATTCTTATTACTATTGCTATTATCCCTATACCTCTTGTCTTTATCCTTATAACTATTATTATTATCGCTATAACTGTTATTATTATGCTTATTCTATTGTTACTATCCCTATTATCTTGTCTATATCATTATAACTATTATTATTATCCTTATTACTATTATTATTATCGCTACAACTGTTATTATTATTCATGTTACTATTATTACTGTCCGTATTACTCTTGCCTTTATCGTTAATACTATTATTATTATCGCAATAACTGTTATTATTATTCTTGTTACTATTATTATTATCCCTATTCCTCTTGTCTTTCACCTTATAACTATTATTATTATCGCTATAACTGTTATTATTATCCTTATTACTATTATTATTATCGCTATAACTGTTATTATTATTCTTATTACTATTACTATTATCCCCATTCCTCTTGTCTTTATCCTTATAACTATTATTATTATCCTTATTATTATTATTATTATCGCTATAACTGTTATTATTATGCTTATTCTATTGTTACTATCCCTATTACTCTTGTCTATATCCTTATAACTATTATTATTATCGCTATAACTGTTATTATTATTCATGTTACTATTATTACTGTCAGGTATCACTCTTGCCTTTATCGTTAATACTATTATTATTATCGCAATAACTGTTATTATTATTCTTGTTACTATTATTATTATCCCTATTCCTCTTGTCTTTCTCCTTATAACTATTATTATTATCGCTATAACAGTTATTATTATCCTTAATACTATTATTATTATCGCTATAACTGTTATTATTATTCATATTACTATTATTATTATCGCTTTAACTGTTATTATTATTCTTATTACTATTACTATTATCCCTATTCCTCTTGTCTTTTTCCATATAACTATTATTATTATCCTTATTATTATTATTATTATTATCGCTATAACTGTTATTATCATTCTCATTACTATTACTATTATCCCTATTCCTCTTGTCTTTATCCTTATAACTATTATTATTATCCTTATTATTATTATTATTATCGCTATAACTGTTATTATTATGCTTATTCTATTGTTACTATCCCTATTACTCTTGTCTATATCCTTATAACTATTATTATTATCCTTATTACTATTATTATTATCGCTATAACTGTTATTATTATTCTTGTTACTATTATTACTGTCCGTATTACTATTGCCTTTATCCTTAATACTATTATTATTATCGCTATAACTGTTATTATTATCCTTATTACTATTATTATTATCGCTATAACTGTTATTATTATCCTTATTACTATTATTATTATCGCTATAACTGTTATTATTATGCGTATTCTATTGTTACTATCCCTATTATCTTGTCTATATCCTTATAACTATTATTATTGTCGCTATAACTGTTATTATTATTCTTGTTGCTATTACTATTATCCCTATTCCTCTTGTCTTTATCCTTATAACTATTATTATTATCGTTATAACTGTTATTATCATGCTTATTCTATTGTTACTATCCCTATTACTCTTGTCTATATCCTTATAACTATTACTATTATCCTTATTACTATTATTATTATCGCTATAACTGTTATTATTATTCATGTTACTATTATTACTGTCCGTATTACTCTTGCCTTTATCCTTAATACTATTATTATTCTTGTTACTATTATTATTATCCCTATTCCTCTTGTCTTTCTCCTTATAACTATTATTATTATCGCTATAACTATTATTATTATCCTTATTATTATTATTATTATCGCTATAACTGTTATTATTATTCTTATTACTATTATTATTATCGCTATAACTGTTATTATTATGCTTATTCTATTGTTACTATCCCTATTATCTTGTCTATATCCTTATAACTATTATTATTATCCTTATTACTATTATTATTATCGCTATAACTGTTATTATTATTCTTGTTACTATTATTACTGTCCGTATTACTCTTGCCTTTATCCTTAACACTATTATTATTATCGCTATAACTGTTATTATTATTCTTGTTACTGTTATTATTATCCCTATTCCTCTTGTCTTTCTCCTTATAACTATTATTATTATCCTTATTATTATTATTATTATCGCTATAACTTTTTTTATTATGCTTATTCTATTGTTACTATCCCTATTACACTTGTCTTCATCCTTATAACTATTATTATTATCCTTATTACTATTATTATTATCTCTATAACTGCTCTTATTATCATTCCTACTGTTATTAGTATCACTATAACTGTTACGATTAATCTTATTACTATTATTATTATCCCTATTACCCTTGTCTTTATCCTTATTACTATTATTATTATCGCTATAACTGTCATTATTATCCTTAATACTATTATTATTATTGCTATGACTGTTATTATTATTCTTGTTACTATTATTATTATCCCTACTCCCCTTGTCTTTCTCCTTATAACTATTATTATTATCCTTATTATTATTGTTATTATCGCTATAACTGTTATTATTATCCTTAATACTATTATTATTATCGCTATAACTGTTATTATTATCCTTATTACTATTATTATTATCGCTATAACTGTTATTATTATGCTTATTCTATTCTTACTATCCCTATTACTCTTGTCTATATCCTTATAACTATTATTATTATCCTTATTACTATTATTATTATCGCTATAACTGTTATTATTATTCATGTTACTATTATTACTGTCCGTATTACTCTTGCCTTTATCGTTAATACTATTATTATTATCGCTATAACTGTTATTATTATCCTTATTACTATTATTATTATCGCTATAACTGTTTTTATTATTCTTATTACTATTACTATTATCCCTATAACTGTTATTATTATTCTTATTACTATTACTATTATCCCCATTCCTCTTGTCTTTATCCTTATAACTATTATTATTATCCTTATTATTATTATTATTATCGCTATAACTGTTATTATTATCCTTATTACTATTATGCTTATTCTATTGTTACTATCCCTATTACTATTGTCTATATCCTTATAACTATTATTATTATCGCTATAACTGTTATTATTATTCTTATTACTATTGCTATTATCCCTATACCTCTTGTCTTTATCCTTATAACTATTATTATTATCGCTATAACTGTTATTATTATTCTTATTACTATTACTATTATCCCCATTCCTCTTGTCTTTATCCTTATAACTATTATTATTATCCTTATTATTATTATTATTATCGCTATAACTGTTATTATTATCCTTATTACTATTATGCTTATTCTATTGTTACTATCCCTATTACTATTGTCTATATCCTTATAACTATTATTATTATCGCTATAACTGTTATTATTATTCTTATTACTATTGCTATTATCCCTATACCTCTTGTCTTTATCCTTATAACTATTATTATTATCGCTATAACTGTTATTATTATTCTTGTTACTATTACTATTATCCCCATTCCTCTTCTCTTTATCCTTATAACTATTATTATTATCCTTATTATTATTATTATTATTATTATTATTATCGTAATAACTGTTATTATTATCCTTATTACTATTATTATTATCGCTATAACTGTTATTATTATTCTTATTACTATTACTATTATCTCCATTCCTCTTGTCTTTATCCTTATAACTATTATTATTATCCTTATTATTATTATTATTATCGCTATAACTGTTATTATTATCCTTATTACTATTATGCTTATTCTATTGTTACTATCCCAATTACTATTGTCTATATCCTTATAACTATTATTATTATCGCTATAACTGTTATTATTATTCTTGTTACTATTATTACTGTCCGTATTACTCTTGCCTTTATCCTTAATACTATTATTATTATCGCTATAACTGTTATTATTATCCTTATTACTATTATGCTTATTCTATTGTTACTATCCCTATTACTATTGTCTATATCCTTATAACTATTATTATTATCGCTATAACTGTTATTATTATTCTTATTACTATTGCTATTATCCCTATACCTCTTGTCTTTATCCTTATAACTATTATTATTATCGCTATAACTGTTATTATTATTCTTGTTACTATTACTATTATCCCCATTCCTCTTCTCTTTATCCTTATAACTATTATTATTATCCTTATTATTATTATTATTATTATTATTATTATCGTAATAACTGTTATTATTATCCTTATTACTATTATTATTATCGCTATAACTGTTATTATTATTCTTATTACTATTACGATTATCTCCATTCCTCTTGTCTTTATCCTTATAACTATTATTATTATCCTTATTATTATTATTATTATCGCTATAACTGTTATTATTATCCTTATTACTATTATGCTTATTCTATTGTTACTATCCCAATTACTATTGTCTATATCCTTATAACTATTATTATTATCGCTATAACTGTTATTATTATTCTTGTTACTATTATTACTGTCCGTATTACTCTTGCCTTTATCCTTAATACTATTATTATTATCGCTATAACTGTTATTATTATCCGTATTACTATTATTATTATCGCTATAACTGTTATTATTATGCTTATTCTATTGTTACTATCCCTATTATCTTGTCTATATCATTATAACTATTATTATTATCCTTATTACTATTATTATTATCGCTATAACTGTTATTATTATCCTTAATACTATTATTATTATCGCTATAACTGTTATTATTATTCTTATTACTATTATTATTATAGCTTTAACTGTTATTATTATTCTTATTACTATTATTATTATCGCTATAACTGTTATTATTATTCTTATTACTATTACTATTATCCCTATTCCTCTTGTCTTTTTCCTTATAACTATTATTATTATCCTTATTATTATTATTATTATTATCGCTATAACTGTTATTATTATTCTCATTACTATTACTATTATCCCTATTCCTCTTGTCTTTATCCTTATAACTATTATTATTATCGCTATAACTGTTATTATTATTCTTATTACTATTACTATTATCCCTATACCTCTTGTCTTTATCCTTATAACTATTATTATTATTATCGCTATAACTGTTATTATTATGCCTATTCTATTGTTACTATCCCTATTACTCTTGTCTATATCCTTATAACTATTATTATTATCCTTATTACTATTATTATTATCGCTATAACTGTTATTATTATTCTTGTTACTATTATTACTGTCCGTATTACTCTTGCCTTTATCCTTAATACTATTATTATTATCGCTATAACTGTTATTATTATTCGTATTACTATTATTATTATCGCTATCACTGTTATTATTATGCTTATTCTATTGTTACTATCCCTATTATCTTGTCTATATCATTATAACTATTATTATTATCCTTATTACTATTATTATTATCGCTACAACTTTTATTATTATTCATGTTACTATTATTACTGTCCGTATTACTCTTGCCTTTATCGTTAATACTATTATTATTATCGCAATAACTGTTATTATTATTCGTGTTACTATTATTATTATCCCTATTCCTCTTGTCTTTATCCTTATAACTATTATTATTATCCTTATTATTATTATTATTATCGCTATAACTGTTATTATTATCCTTATTACTATTATGCTTATTCTATTGTTACTATCCCTATTACTATTGTCTATATCCTTATAACTATTATTATTATCGCTATAACTGTTATTATTATTCTTATTACTATTGCTATTATCCCTATACCTCTTGTCTTTATCCTTATAACTATTATTATTATCGCTATAACTGTTATTATTATTCTTGTTACTATTACTATTATCCCCATTCCTCTTCTCTTTATCCTTATAACTATTATTATTATCCTTATTACTATTATTATTATCGCTATAACTGTTATTATTATTCTTATTACTATTACGATTATCTCCATTCCTCTTGTCTTTATCCTTATAACTATTATTATTATCCTTATTATTATTATTATTATCGCTATAACTGTTATTATTATCCTTATTACTATTATGCTTATTCTATTGTTACTATCCCAATTACTATTGTCTATATCCTTATAACTATTATTATTATCGCTATAACTGTTATTATTATTCTTGTTACTATTATTACTGTCCGTATTACTCTTGCCTTTATCCTTAATACTATTATTATTATCGCTATAACTGTTATTATTATCCGTATTACTATTATTATTATCGCTATAACTGTTATTATTATGCTTATTCTATTGTTACTATCCCTATTATCTTGTCTATATCATTATAACTATTATTATTATCCTTATTACTATTATTATTATCGCTATAACTGTTATTATTATCCTTAATACTATTATTATTATCGCTATAACTGTTATTATTATTCTTATTACTATTATTATTATAGCTTTAACTGTTATTATTATTCTTATTACTATTATTATTATCGCTATAACTGTTATTATTATTCTTATTACTATTACTATTATCCCTATTCCTCTTGTCTTTTTCCTTATAACTATTATTATTATCCTTATTATTATTATTATTATTATCGCTATAACTGTTATTATTATTCTCATTACTATTACTATTATCCCTATTCCTCTTGTCTTTATCCTTATAACTATTATTATTATCGCTATAACTGTTATTATTATTCTTATTACTATTACTATTATCCCTATACCTCTTGTCTTTATCCTTATAACTATTATTATTATTATCGCTATAACTGTTATTATTATGCCTATTCTATTGTTACTATCCCTATTACTCTTGTCTATATCCTTATAACTATTATTATTATCCTTATTACTATTATTATTATCGCTATAACTGTTATTATTATTCTTGTTACTATTATTACTGTCCGTATTACTCTTGCCTTTATCCTTAATACTATTATTATTATCGCTATAACTGTTATTATTATTCGTATTACTATTATTATTATCGCTATCACTGTTATTATTATGCTTATTCTATTGTTACTATCCCTATTATCTTGTCTATATCATTATAACTATTATTATTATCCTTATTACTATTATTATTATCGCTACAACTTTTATTATTATTCATGTTACTATTATTACTGTCCGTATTACTCTTGCCTTTATCGTTAATACTATTATTATTATCGCAATAACTGTTATTATTATTCGTGTTACTATTATTATTATCCCTATTCCTCTTGTCTTTCACCTTATAACTATTATTATTATCGCTATAACTGTTATTATTATCCTTATTACTATTATTATTATCGCTATAACTGTTATTATTATTCTTATTACTATTACTATTATCCCCATTCCTCTTGTCTTTATCCTTATAACTATTATTATTATCCTTATTATTATTATTATTATCGCTATAACTGTTATTATTATGATTATTCTTTTGTTACTATCCCTATTACTCTTGTCTATATCCTTATAACTATTATTATTATCCTTATTACTATTATTATTATCGCTATAACTGTTATTATTATTCTTGTTACTATTATTACTGTCCGTATTACTCTTGCCTTTATCCTTAATACTATTATTATTATCGATATAACTGTTATTATTATCCTTATTACTTTTATTATTATCGCTATAACTGTTATTATTATGCGTATTCTATCGTTACTATCCCTATTATCTTGTCTATATCCTTATAACTATTATTATTATCGCTATAACTGTTATTATTATTCTTGTTACTATTACTATTATCCCTATTCCTCTTGTCTTTATCCTTATAACTATTATTATTATCGTTATAACTGTTATTATCATGCTTATTCTATTGTTACTATCCCTATTACTCTTGTCTATATCCTTATAACTATTATTATTATCCTTATTACTATTATTACTATCGCTATAACTGTTATTATTATTCATGTTACTATTATTACTGTCCGTATTACTCTTGCCTTTATCCTTAATACTATTATTATTCTTGTTACTATTATTATTATCCCTATTTCTCTTGTCTTTCTCCTTATAACTATTATTATTATCGCTATAACTGTTATTATTATCCGTATTACTATTATTATTATCGCTATAACTGTTATTATTATGCTTATTCTATTGTTACTATCCCTATTATCTTGTCTATATCATTATAACTATTATTATTATCCTTATTACTATTATTATTATCGCTATAACTGTTATTATTATTCATGTTACTATTATTACTGTCCGTATTACTCTTGCCTTTATCGTTAATACTATTATTATTATCGCAATAACTGTTATTATTATTCTTGTTACTATTATTATTATCCCTATTCCTCTTGTCTTTCTCCTTATAACTATTATTATTATCGCTATAACAGTTATTATTATCCTTAATACTATTATTATTATCGCTATAACTGTTATTATTATTCATATTACTATTATTATTATCGCTTTAACTGTTATTATTATTCTTATTATTATTATTATTATCGCTATAACTGTTATTATTATTCTTATTACTATTACTATTATCCCTATTCCTCTTGTCTTTTTCCTTATAACTATTATTATTATTATCGCTATAACTGTTATTATCATTCTCATTACTATTACTATTATCCCTATTCCTCTTGTCTTTATCCTTATAACTATTATTATATTCCTTATTATTATTATTATTATCGCTATAACTGTTATTATTATGCTTATTCTATTGTTACTATCCCTATTACTCTTGTCTATATCCTTATAACTATTATTATTATCCTTATTACTATTATTATTATCGCTATAACTGTTATTATTATTCTTGTTACTATTATTACTGTCCGTATTACTATTGCCTTTATCCTTAATACTATTATTATTATCGCTATAACTGTTATTATTATGCGTATTCTATTGTTACTATCCCTATTACTCTTGTCTATATCCTTATAACTATTACTATTATCCTTATTACTATTATTATTATCGCTATAACTGTTATTATTATTCATGTTACTATTATTACTGTCCGTATTACTCTTGCCTTTATCCTTAATACTATTATTATTCTTGTTACTATTATTATTATCCCTATTCCTCTTGTCTTTCTCCTTATAACTATTATTATTATCGCTATAACTATTATTATTATCCTTATTATTATTATTATTATCGCTATAACTGTTATTATTATTCTTATTACTATTATTATTATCGCTATAACTGTTATTATTATGCTTATTCTATTATTACTATCCCTATTATCTTGTCTATATCCTTATAACTATTATTATTATCCTTATTACTATTATTATTATCGCTATAACTGTTATTATTATTCTTGTTACTGTTATTATTATCCCTATTCATCTTGTCTTTCTCCTTATAACTATTATTATTATCCTTATTATTATTATTATTATCGCTATAACTTTTATTATTATGCTTATTCTATTGTTACTATCCCTATTACACTTGTCTTCTTCCTTATAACTATTATTATTATCCTTATTACTATTATTATTATCTCTATAACTGCTCTTATTATCATTCCTACTGTTATTATTATCGCTATAACTGTTACGATTAATCTTATTACTATTATTATTATCCCTATTACCCTTGTCTTTATCCTTATTACTATTATTATTATCGCTATAACTGTCATTATTATCCTTAATACTATTATTATTATCGCTATGACTGTTATTATTATTGTTGTTACTATTATTATTATCCCTACTCCCCTTGTCTTTCTCCTTATAACTATTATTATTATCCTTATTATTATTGTTATTATCGCTATAACTGTTATTATTATCCTTAATACTATTATTATTATCGCTATAACTGTTATTATTATTCTTGTTACTATTATTACTGTCCGTATTACTCTTGCCTTTATCCTTAATACTATTATTATTATCGCTATAACTGTTATTATTATTCTTGTTACTATTATTATTATCCCTATTCCTCTTGCCTTTCTCCTTATAACTATTATTATTATCGCTATAACTGTTATTATTATTCTTGTTACTATTATTATTATCCCTATTCCCCTTGTCTTTCTCCTTATAACTATTATTATTATCCTTATTATTATTATTATTATCGCTATAACTGTTATTATTATTCTTGTTACTATTATTACTGTCCGTATTACTCTTGCCTTTATCCTTAATACTATTATTATTTTCGCTATAACTGTTATTATTATTCTTGTTACTATTATTATTATCCCTATTCCTCTTTTCTTTCTCCTTATAACTATTATTATTATCGCTATAACTGTTATTATTATCCTTAATACTATTATTATTATCGCTATAACTGTTATTATTATTCTTGTTACTATTATTACTGTCCGTATTACTCTTGCCTTTATCCTTAATACAATTATTATTATCGCTATAACTGTTATTATTATTCATGTTACTATTATTACTCTCCGTATTACTCTTGCCTTTATCCTTAATACTATTATTATTATCGCTGTAACTGTTATTATTATTCTTATTACTATTATTATTATTGCTTTAACTGTTATTATTATTCTTATTACTATTATTATTATCGCTATAACTGTTATTATTATTCTTATCACTATTACTACTATCCCTATTCCTCTTGTCTTTATCCTTATAACTATTATTATTATCCTTATTATTATTATTATTATCGCTATAACTGTTATTATTATCCTTATTACTATTATGCTTATTCTATTGTTACTATCCCTATTACTATTGTCTATATCCTTATAACTATTATTATTATCGCTATAACTGTTATTATTATTCTTATTACTATTGCTATTATCCCTATACCTCTTGTCTTTATCCTTATAACTATTATTATTATCCTTATTATTATTATTATTATCGCTATAACTGTTATTATTATTCTTGTTACTATTATTACTGTCCGTATTACTCTTGCCTTTATCCTTAATACTATTATTATTTTCGCTATAACTGTTATTATTATTCTTGTTACTATTATTATTATCCCTATTCCTCTTTTCTTTCTCCTTATAACTATTATTATTATCGCTATAACTGTTATTATTATCCTTAATACTATTATTATTATCGCTATAACTGTTATTATTATTCTTGTTACTATTATTACTGTCCGTATTACTCTTGCCTTTATCCTTAATACAATTATTATTATCGCTATAACTGTTATTATTATTCATGTTACTATTATTACTCTCCGTATTACTCTTGCCTTTATCCTTAATACTATTATTATTATCGCTGTAACTGTTATTATTATTCTTATTACTATTATTATTATTGCTTTAACTGTTATTATTATTCTTATTACTATTATTATTATCGCTATAACTGTTATTATTATTCTTATCACTATTACTACTATCCCTATTCCTCTTGTCTTTATCCTTATAACTATTATTATTATCCTTATTATTATTATTATTATCGCTATAACTGTTATTATTATCCTTATTACTATTATGCTTATTCTATTGTTACTATCCCTATTACTATTGTCTATATCCTTATAACTATTATTATTATCGCTATAACTGTTATTATTATTCTTATTACTATTGCTATTATCCCTATACCTCTTGTCTTTATCCTTATAACTATTATTATTATGCTTATTCCATTGTTACTATCCCTATTACTCTTGTCTATATCCTTATAACTATTATTATTATCCTTATTACTATTATTATTATCGCTATAACTGTTATTATTATTCATGTTACTATTATTGCTGTCCGTATTACTCTTGCCTTTATCGTTAATACTATTATTATTATCGCTATAACTGTTATTATTATCCTTATTACTATTACTATTATCTCCATTCCTCTTGTCTTTATCCTTATAACTATTATTATTATCCTTATTATTATTATTATTATCGCTATAACTGTTATTATTATCCTTATTACTATTATGCTTATTCTATTGTTACTATCCCTATTACTATTGTCTATATCCTTATAACTATTATTATTATCGCTATAACTGTTATTATTATTCTTGTTACTATTATTACTGTCCGTATTACTCTTGCCTTTATCCTTAATACTATTATTATTATCGCTATAACTGTTATTATTATCCGTATTACTATTATTATTATCGCTATAACTGTTATTATTATGCTTATTCTATTGTTACTATCCCTATTATCTTGTCTACATCATTATAACTATTATTATTATCCTTATTACTATTATTATTATCGCTATAACTGTTATTATTATCCTTAATACTATTATTATTATCGCTATAACTGTTATTATTATTCTTATTACTATTATTATTATCGATATAACTGTTATTATTATCCTTATTACTATTATTATTATCGCTATAACTGTTATTATTATGCGTATTCTATCGTTACTATCCCTATTATCTTGTCTATATCCTTATAACTATTATTATTATCCTTATTATTATTATTATTATTATTATCGCTATAACTGTTATTATCATTCTCATTACTATTACTATTATCCCTATTCCTCTTGTCTTTATCCTTATAACTATTATTATTATCCTTATTATTATTATTATTATCGCTATAACTGTTATTATTATGCTTATTCTATTGTTACTATCCCTATTACTCTTGTCTATATCCTTATAACTATTATTATTATCCTTATTACTATTATTATTATCGCTATAACTGTTATTATTATTCTTGTTGCTATTATTACTGTCCGTATTACTATTGCCTTTATCCTTAATACTATTATTATTATCGCTATAACTGTTATTATTATCCTTATTACTATTATTATTATCGCTATAACTGTTATTATTATGCGTATTCTATTGTTACTATCCCTATTATCTTGTCTATATCCTTATAACTATTATTATTGTCGCTATAACTGTTATTATTATTCTTGTTGCTATTACTATTATCCCTATTCCTCTTGTCTTTATCCTTATAACTATTATTATTATCGTTATAACTGTTATTATCATGCTTATTCTATTGTTACTATCCCTATTACTCTTGTCTATATCCTTATAACTATTACTATTATCCTTATTACTATTATTATTATCGCTATAACTGTTATTATTATTCATGTTACTATTATTACTGTCCGTATTACTCTTGCCTTTATCCTTAATACTATTATTATTCTTGTTACTATTATTATTATCCCTATTCCTCTTGTCTTTCTCCTTATAACTATTATTATTATCGCTATAACTATTATTATTATCCTTATTATTATTATTATTATCGCTATAACTGTTATTATTATTCTTATTACTATTATTATTATCGCTATAACTGTTATTATTATGCTTATTCTATTGTTACTATCCCTATTATCTTGTCTATATCCTTATAACTATTATTATTATCCTTATTACTATTATTATTATCGCTATAACTGTTATTATTATTCTTGTTACTATTATTACTGTCCGTATTACTCTTGCCTTTATCCTTAACACTATTATTATTATCGCTATAACTGTTATTATTATTCTTGTTACTGTTATTATTATCCCTATTCCTCTTGTCTTTCTCCTTATAACTATTATTATTATCCTTATTATTATTATTATTATCGCTATAACTTTTATTATTATGCTTATTCTATTGTTACTATCCCTATTACACTTGTCTTCATCCTTATAACTATTATTATTATCCTTATTACTATTATTATTATCTCTATAACTGCTCTTATTATCATTCCTACTGTTATTATTATCGCTATAACTGTTACGATTAATCTTATTACTATTATTATTATCCCTATTACCCTTGTCTTTATCCTTATTACTATTATTATTATCGCTATAACTGTCATTATTATCCTTAATACTATTATTATTATCGCTATAACTGTTATTATTATTCTTGTTACTATTATTACTGTCCGTATTACTCTTGCCTTTATCCTTAATACTATTATTATTATCGCTATAACTGTTATTATTATTCTTGTTACTATTATTATTATCCCTATTCCTCTTGCCTTTCTCCTTATAACTATTATTATTATCGCTATAACTGTTATTATTATTCTTGTTACTATTATTATTATCCCTATTCCCCTTGTCTTTCTCCTTATAACTATTATTATTATCCTTATTATTATTATTATTATCGCTATAACTGTTATTATTATTCTTGTTACTATTATTACTGTCCGTATTACTCTTGCCTTTATCCTTAATACTATTATTATTATCGCTATAACTGTTATTATTATTCTTGTTACTATTATTATTATCCCTATTCCTCTTTTCTTTCTCCTTATAACTATTATTATTATCGCTATAACTGTTATTATTATCCTTAATACTATTATTATTATCGCTATAACTGTTATTATTATTCTTGTTACTATTATTACTGTCAGTATTACTCTTGCCTTTATCCTTAATACAATTATTATTATCGCTATAACTGTTATTATTATTCATGTTACTATTATTACTCTCCGTATTACTCTTGCCTTTATCCTTAATACTATTATTATTATCGCTGTAACTGTTATTATTATTCTTATTACTATTATTATTATCGCTTTCACTGTTATTATTATTCTTATTACTATTATTATTATCGCTATAACTGTTATTATTATGCTTATTCTATTGTTACTATCCCTATTATCTTGTCTACATCATTATAACTATTATTATTATCCTTATTACTATTATTATTATCGCTATAACTATTATTATTATCCTTATTATTATTGTTATTATCGCTATAACTGTTATTATTATCCTTAATACTATTATTATTATCGCTATAACTGTTATTATTATTCTTGTTACTATTATTACTGTCCGTATTACTCTTGCCTTTATCCTTAATACTATTATTATTATCGCTATAACTGTTATTATTATTCTTGTTACTATTATTATTATCCCTATTCCTCTTGCCTTTCTCCTTATAACTATTATTATTATCGCTATAACTGTTATTATTATTCTTGTTACTATTATTATTATCCCTATTCCCCTTGTCTTTCTCCTTATAACTATTATTATTATCCTTATTATTATTATTATTATCGCTATAACTGTTATTATTATTCTTGTTACTATTATTACTGTCCGTATTACTCTTGCCTTTATCCTTAATACTATTATTATTATCGCTATAACTGTTATTATTATTCTTGTTACTATTATTATTATCCCTATTCCTCTTTTCTTTCTCCTTATAACTATTATTATTATCGCTATAACTGTTATTATTATCCTTAATACTATTATTATTATCGCTATAACTGTTATTATTATTCTTGTTACTATTATTACTGTCAGTATTACTCTTGCCTTTATCCTTAATACAATTATTATTATCGCTATAACTGTTATTATTATTCATGTTACTATTATTACTCTCCGTATTACTCTTGCCTTTATCCTTAATACTATTATTATTATCGCTGTAACTGTTATTATTATTCTTATTACTATTATTATTATCGCTTTAACTGTTATTATTATTCTTATTACTATTATTATTATCGTTATAACTGTTATTATCATGCTTATTCTATTGTTACTATCCCTATTACTCTTGTCTATATCCTTAGAACTATTACTATTATCCTTATTACTATTATTATTATCGCTATAACTGTTATTATTATTCATGTTACTATTATTACTGTCCGTATTACTCTTGCCTTTATCCTTAATACTATTATTATTCTTGTTACTATTATTATTATCCCTATTCCTCTTGTCTTTCTCCTTATAACTATTATTATTATCGCTATAACTATTATTATTATCCTTATTATTATTATTATTATCGCTATAACTGTTATTATTATTCTTATTACTATTATTATTATCGCTATAACTGTTATTATTATGCTTATTCTATTGTTACTATCCCTATTATCTTGTCTATATCCTTATAACTATTATTATTATCCTTATTACTATTATTATTATCGCTATAACTGTTATTATTATTCTTGTTACTATTATTACTGTCCGTATTACTCTTGCCTTTATCCTTAACACTATTATTATTATCGCTATAACTGTTATTATTATTCTTGTTACTGTTATTATTATCCCTATTCCTCTTGTCTTTCTCCTTATAACTATTATTATTATCCTTATTATTATTATTATTATCGCTATAACTTTTATTATTATGCTTATTCTATTGTTACTATCCCTATTACACTTGTCTTCATCCTTATAACTATTATTATTATCCTTATTACTATTATTATTATCTCTATAACTGCTCTTATTATCATTCCTACTGTTATTATTATCGCTATAACTGTTACGATTAATCTTATTACTATTATTATTATCCCTATTACCCTTGTCTTTATCCTTATTACTATTATTATTATCGCTATAACTGTCATTATTATCCTTAATACTATTATTATTATCGCTATGACTGTTATTATTATTCTTGTTACTATTATTATTATCCCTACTCCCCTTGTCTTTCTCCTTATAACTATTATTATTATCCTTATTATTATTGTTATTATCGCTATAACTGTTATTATTATCCTTAATACTATTATTATTATCGCTATAACTGTTATTATTATTCTTGTTACTATTATTACTGTCCGTATTACTCTTGCCTTTATCCTTAATACTATTATTATTATCGCTATAACTGTTATTATTATTCTTGTTACTATTATTATTATCCCTATTCCTCTTGCCTTTCTCCTTATAACTATTATTATTATCGCTATAACTGTTATTATTATTCTTGTTACTATTATTATTATCCCTATTCCCCTTGTCTTTCTCCTTATAACTATTATTATTATCCTTATTATTATTATTATTATCGCTATAACTGTTATTATTATTCTTGTTACTATTATTACTGTCCGTATTACTCTTGCCTTTATCCTTAATACTATTATTATTATCGCTATAACTGTTATTATTATTCTTGTTACTATTATTATTATCCCTATTCCTCTTTTCTTTCTCCTTATAACTATTATTATTATCGCTATAACTGTTATTATTATCCTTAATACTATTATTATTATCGCTATAACTGTTATTATTATTCTTGTTACTATTATTACTGTCAGTATTACTCTTGCCTTTATCCTTAATACAATTATTATTATCGCTATAACTGTTATTATTATTCATGTTACTATTATTACTCTCCGTATTACTCTTGCCTTTATCCTTAATACTATTATTATTATCGCTGTAACTGTTATTATTATTCTTATTACTATTATTATTATCGCTTTAACTGTTATTATTATTCTTATTACTATTATTATTATCGCTATAACTGTTATTATTATTCTTATCACTATTACTACTATCCAAATTCCTCTTGTCTTTATCCTTATAACTATTATTATTATCCTTATTATTATTATTATTATTATTATTATCGCTATAACTGTTATTATTATCCTTATTACTTATTACTATTATTATTATCCGTATAATTGTTATTATTATTCTTGTTACTATTACTATTATCCCCATTCCTCTTGTCTTTATCCTTATAACTATTATTATTATCCTCTTTATTATTATTATTATCGCTATAACTGTTATTATTATCCTTCTTACTATTATTATTATCGCTATAACTGTTATTATTATCCTTATTCCATTGTTACTATCCCTATTACTCTTGTCTATATCCTTATAACTATTATTATTATCCTTATTACTATTATTATTATCACTATAACTGTTATTATTATTCTTGTTACTATTATTATTATCCCTATTCCCCTTGTCTTTCTCCTTATAACTATTATTATTATCCTTATTATTATTATTATTATCGCTATAACTGTTATTATTATTCTTGTTACTATTATTACTGTCCGTATTACTCTTGCCTTTATCCTTAATACTATTATTATTATCGCTATAACTGCTATTATTATTCTTGTTACTATTATTATTATCCCTATTCCCCTTGTCTTTCTCCTTATAACTATTATTATTATCCTTATTATTATTATTATTATCGCTATAACTGTTATTATTATTCTTGTTACTATTATTACTGTCCGTATTACTCTTGCCTTTATCCTTAATACTATTATTATTTTCGCTATAACTGTTATTATTATTCTTGTTACTATTATTATTATCCCTATTCCTCTTTTCTTTCTCCTTATAACTATTATTATTATCGCTATAACTGTTATTATTATCCTTAATACTATTATTATTATCGCTATAACTGTTATTATTATTCTTGTTACTATTATTACTGTCCGTATTACTCTTGCCTTTATCCTTAATACAATTATTATTATCGCTATAACTGTTATTATTATTCATGTTACTATTATTACTCTCCGTATTACTCTTGCCTTTATCCTTAATACTATTATTATTATCGCTGTAACTGTTATTATTATTCTTATTACTATTATTATTATTGCTTTAACTGTTATTATTATTCTTATTACTATTATTATTATCGCTATAACTGTTATTATTATTCTTATCACTATTACTACTATCCCTATTCCTCTTGTCTTTATCCTTATAACTATTATTATTATCCTTATTATTATTATTATTATCGCTATAACTGTTATTATTATCCTTATTACTATTATGCTTATTCTATTGTTCCTATCCCTATTACTATTGTCTATATCCTTATAACTATTATTATTATCGCTATAACTGTTATTATTATTCTTATTACTATTGCTATTATCCCTATACCTCTTGTCTTTATCCTTATAACTATTATTATTATCCTTATTATTATTATTATTATCGCTATAACTGTTATTATTATTCTTGTTACTATTATTACTGTCCGTATTACTCTTGCCTTTATCCTTAATACTATTATTATTTTCGCTATAACTGTTATTATTATTCTTGTTACTATTATTATTATCCCTATTCCTCTTTTCTTTCTCCTTATAACTATTATTATTATCGCTATAACTGTTATTATTATCCTTAATACTATTATTATTATCGCTATAACTGTTATTATTATTCTTGTTACTATTATTACTGTCCGTATTACTCTTGCCTTTATCCTTAATACAATTATTATTATCGCTATAACTGTTATTATTATTCATGTTACTATTATTACTCTCCGTATTACTCTTGCCTTTATCCTTAATACTATTATTATTATCGCTGTAACTGTTATTATTATTCTTATTACTATTATTATTATTGCTTTAACTGTTATTATTATTCTTATTACTATTATTATTATCGCTATAACTGTTATTATTATTCTTATCACTATTACTACTATCCCTATTCCTCTTGTCTTTATCCTTATAACTATTATTATTATCCTTATTATTATTATTATTATCGCTATAACTGTTATTATTATCCTTATTACTATTATGCTTATTCTATTGTTACTATCCCTATTACTATTGTCTATATCCTTATAACTATTATTATTATCGCTATAACTGTTATTATTATTCTTATTACTATTGCTATTATCCCTATACCTCTTGTCTTTATCCTTATAACTATTATTATTATGCTTATTCCATTGTTACTATCCCTATTACTCTTGTCTATATCCTTATAACTATTATTATTATCCTTATTACTATTATTATTATCGCTATAACTGTTATTATTATTCATGTTACTATTATTGCTGTCCGTATTACTCTTGCCTTTATCGTTAATACTATTATTATTATCGCTATAACTGTTATTATTATCCTTATTACTATTACTATTATCTCCATTCCTCTTGTCTTTATCCTTATAACTATTATTATTATCCTTATTATTATTATTATTATCGCTATAACTGTTATTATTATCCTTATTACTATTATGCTTATTCTATTGTTACTATCCCTATTACTATTGTCTATATCCTTATAACTATTATTATTATCGCTATAACTGTTATTATTATTCTTGTTACTATTATTACTGTCCGTATTACTCTTGCCTTTATCCTTAATACTATTATTATTATCGCTATAACTGTTATTATTATCCGTATTACTATTATTATTATCGCTATAACTGTTATTATTATGCTTATTCTATTGTTACTATCCCTATTATCTTGTCTACATCATTATAACTATTATTATTATCCTTATTACTATTATTATTATCGCTATAACTGTTATTATTATCCTTAATACTATTATTATTATCGCTATAACTGTTATTATTATTCTTATTACTATTATTATTATCGATATAACTGTTATTATTATCCTTATTACTATTATTATTATCGCTATAACTGTTATTATTATGCGTATTCTATCGTTACTATCCCTATTATCTTGTCTATATCCTTATAACTATTATTATTATCCTTATTATTATTATTATTATTATCGCTATAACTGTTATTATCATTCTCATTACTATTACTATTATCCCTATTCCTCTTGTCTTTATCCTTATAACTATTATTATTATCCTTATTATTATTATTATTATCGCTATAACTGTTATTATTATGCTTATTCTATTGTTACTATCCCTATTACTCTTGTCTATATCCTTATAACTATTATTATTATCCTTATTACTATTATTATTATCGCTATAACTGTTATTATTATTCTTGTTGCTATTATTACTGTCCGTATTACTATTGCCTTTATCCTTAATACTATTATTATTATCGCTATAACTGTTATTATTATCCTTATTACTATTATTATTATCGCTATAACTGTTATTATTATGCGTATTCTATTGTTACTATCCCTATTATCTTGTCTATATCCTTATAACTATTATTATTGTCGCTATAACTGTTATTATTATTCTTGTTGCTATTACTATTATCCCTATTCCTCTTGTCTTTATCCTTATAACTATTATTATTATCGTTATAACTGTTATTATCATGCTTATTCTATTGTTACTATCCCTATTACTCTTGTCTATATCCTTATAACTATTACTATTATCCTTATTACTATTATTATTATCGCTATAACTGTTATTATTATTCATGTTACTATTATTACTGTCCGTATTACTCTTGCCTTTATCCTTAATACTATTATTATTCTTGTTACTATTATTATTATCCCTATTCCTCTTGTCTTTCTCCTTATAACTATTATTATTATCGCTATAACTATTATTATTATCCTTATTATTATTATTATTATCGCTATAACTGTTATTATTATTCTTATTACTATTATTATTATCGCTATAACTGTTATTATTATGCTTATTCTATTGTTACTATCCCTATTATCTTGTCTATATCCTTATAACTATTATTATTATCCTTATTACTATTATTATTATCGCTATAACTGTTATTATTATTCTTGTTACTATTATTACTGTCCGTATTACTCTTGCCTTTATCCTTAACACTATTATTATTATCGCTATAACTGTTATTATTATTCTTGTTACTGTTATTATTATACCTATTCCTCTTGTCTTTCTCCTTATAACTATTATTATTATCCTTATTATTATTATTATTATCGCTATAACTTTTATTATTATGCTTATTCTATTGTTACTATCCCTATTACACTTGTCTTCATCCTTATAACTATTATTATTATCCTTATTACTATTATTATTATCTCTATAACTGCTCTTATTATCATTCCTACTGTTATTATTATCGCTATAACTGTTACGATTAATCTTATTACTATTATTATTATCCCTATTACCCTTGTCTTTATCCTTATTACTATTATTATTATCGCTATAACTGTCATTATTATCCTTAATACTATTATTATTATCGCTATGACTGTTATTATTATTCTTGTTACTATTATTATTATCCCTACTCCCCTTGTCTTTCTCCTTATAACTATTATTATTATCCTTATTATTATTGTTATTATCGCTATAACTGTTATTATTATCCTTAATACTATTATTATTATCGCTATAACTGTTATTATTATTCTTGTTACTATTATTACTGTCCGTATTACTCTTGCCTTTATCCTTAATACTATTATTATTATCGCTATAACTGTTATTATTATTCTTGTTACTATTATTATTATCCCTATTCCTCTTGCCTTTCTCCTTATAACTATTATTATTATCGCTATAACTGTTATTATTATTCTTGTTACTATTATTATTATCCCTATTCCCCTTGTCTTTCTCCTTATAACTATTATTATTATCCTTATTATTATTATTATTATCGCTATAACTGTTATTATTATTCTTGTTACTATTATTACTGTCCGTATTACTCTTGCCTTTATCCTTAATACTATTATTATTATCGCTATAACTGTTATTATTATTCTTGTTACTATTATTATTATCCCTATTCCTCTTTTCTTTCTCCTTATAACTATTATTATTATCGCTATAACTGTTATTATTATCCTTAATACTATTATTATTATCGCTATAACTGTTATTATTATTCTTGTTACTATTATTACTGTCAGTATTACTCTTGCCTTTATCCTTACTACAATTATTATTATCGCTATAACTGTTATTATTATTCATGTTACTATTATTACTCTCCGTATTACTCTTGCCTTTATCCTTAATACTATTATTATTATCGCTGTAACTGTTATTATTATTCTTATTACTATTATTATTATCGCTTTAACTGTTATTATTATTCTTATTACTATTATTATTATCGCTATAACTGTTATTATTATCCTTATTACTTATTACTATTATTATTATCCGTATAATTGTTATTATTATTCTTGTTACTATTACTATTATCCCCATTCCTCTTGTCTTTATCCTTATAACTATTATTATTATCCTCTTTATTATTATTATTATCGCTATAACTGTTATTATTATCCTTCTTACTATTATTATTATCGCTATAACTGTTATTATTATCCTTATTCCATTGTTACTATCCCTATTACTCTTGTCTATATCCTTATAACTATTATTATTATCCTTATTACTATTATTATTATCACTATAACTGTTATTATTATTCTTGTTACTATTATTATTATCCCTATTCCCCTTGTCTTTCTCCTTATAACTATTATTATTATCCTTATTATTATTATTATTATCGCTATAACTGTTATTATTATTCTTGTTACTATTATTACTGTCCGTATTACTCTTGCCTTTATCCTTAATACTATTATTATTATCGCTATAACTGCTATTATTATTCTTGTTACTATTATTATTATCCCTATTCCTCTTTTCTTTCTCCTTATAACTATTATTATTATCGCTATAACTGTTATTATTATCCTTAATACTATTATTATTATCGCTATAACTGTTATTATTATTCTTGTTACTATTATTACTGTCCGTCTTACTCTTGCCTTTATCCTTAATACTATTATTATTATCGCTATAACTGTTATTATTATTCTTATTACTATTACTATTATCCCCATTCCTCTTGTCTTTATCCTTATAACTATTATTATTATCCTTATTATTATTATTATTATCGCTATAACTGTTATTATTATCCTTATTACTATTATTATTATCGCTATAACTGTTATTATTATTCATGTTACTATTATTACTGTCCGTATTACTCTTGCCTTTATCCTTAATACTATTATTATTATCGCTATAACTGTTATTATTATTCTTGTTACGATTATTATTATCCCTATTCCTCTTGTGTTTCTCCTTATAACTATTATTATTATCGCTATAACTGTTATTATTATCCTTATTACTATTATTATTATCGCTATAACTGTTATTATTATGCTTATTCTATTGTTACTATCCCTATTACTCTTGTCTATATCCTTATAACTATTATTATTATCCTTATTACTATTATTATTATCGCTATAACTGTTATTATTATTCTTGTTACTATTATTACTGTCCGTATTGCTCTTGCCTTTATCCTTAATACTATTATTATTATCGCTATAACTGTTATTATTATCCTTATTACTATTATTATTATCGCTATAACTGTTATTATTATTCATATTACTATTACTATTATCCCCATTCCTCTTGTCTTTATCCTTATAACTATTATTATTATCCTTATTATTATTATTATTATCGCTATAACTGTTATTATTATCCTTATTACTATTATTATTATCGCTATAACTGTTATTATTATGCTTATTCCATTGTTACTATCCCTATTACTCTTGTCTATATCCTTATAACTATTATTATTATCCTTATTACTATTATTATTATCGCTATAACTGTTATTATTATTCATGTTACTATTATTACTGTCCGTATTACTCTTGCCTTTATCGTTAATACTATTATTATTATCGCAATAACTGTTATTATTATTCTTGTTACTATTATTATTATCCCTATTCCTCTTGTCTTTCTCCTTATAACTATTATTATTATCGCTATAACTGTTATTATTATCCTTAATACTATTATTATTATCGCTTTAACTGTTATTATTATTCTTATTACTATTACTATTATCCCTATTCCTCTTGTCTTTATCCTTATAACTATTATTATTATCATTATTACTATTATCATTATCGCTATAACTGTTATTATTATGCTTATTCTATTGGTACTATCCCTATTACTCTTGTCTATATCCTTATAACTATTATTATTATCCTTATTACTATTATTATTATCGCTATAACTGTTATTATTATTCATGTTACTATTATTACTGTCCGTATTACTCTTGCCTTTATCCTTAATACTATTATTATTATCGCTATAACTGTTATTATTATTCTTGTTACTATTACTATTATCCCTATTCCTCTTGTCTTTCTCCTTATAACTATTATTATTATCGCTATAACTGCTATTATTATCCTTAATACTATTATTATTATCGCTGTAACTGTTATTATTATTCTTATTACTATTACTATTATCCCTATTCCTCTTGTCTTTATCCTTATAACTATTATTATTATACTTATTATTATTATTATTATCGCTATAACTGTTATTATTATCCTTATTACTATTATCATTATCGCTATAACTGTTATTTTTATGCTTATTCTATTGTTACTATCCCTATTACTCTTGTCTATATCCTTATAACTATTATTATTATCGCTATAACTGTTATTATTATGCTTATTCTATTGTTACTATCAATATTACTCTTGTCTATATCCTTATAACTATTATTATTATCCTTATTACTATTATTATTATCGCTATAACTGTTATTATTATTCATGTTACTATTATTGCTGTCCGTATTACTCTTGCCTTTATCGTTAATACTATTATTATTATCGCTATAACTGTTATTATTATCCTTATTACTATTACTATTATCTCCATTCCTCTTGTCTTTATCCTTATAACTATTATTATTATCCTTATTATTATTATTATTATCGCTATAACTGTTATTATTATCCTTATTACTATTATGCTTATTCTATTGTTACTATCCCTATTACTATTGTCTATATCCTTATAACTATTATTATTATCGCTATAACTGTTATTATTATTCTTGTTACTATTATTACTGTCCGTATTACTCTTGCCTTTATCCTTAATACTATTATTATTATCGCTATAACTGTTATTATTATCCGTATTACTATTATTATTATCGCTATAACTGTTATTATTATGCTTATTCTATTGTTACTATCCCTATTATCTTGTCTACATCATTATAACTATTATTATTATCCTTATTACTATTATTATTATCGCTATAACTGTTATTATTATCCTTAATACTATTATTATTATCGCTATAACTGTTATTATTATTCTTATTACTATTATTATTATCGATATAACTGTTATTATTATCCTTATTACTATTATTATTATCGCTATAACTGTTATTATTATGCGTATTCTATCGTTACTATCCCTATTATCTTGTCTATATCCTTATAACTATTATTATTATCCTTATTATTATTATTATTATTATCGCTATAACTGTTATTATCATTCTCATTACTATTACTATTATCCCTATTCCTCTTGTCTTTATCCTTATAACTATTATTATTATCCTTATTATTATTATTATTATCGCTATAACTGTTATTATTATGCTTATTCTATTGTTACTATCCCTATTACTCTTGTCTATATCCTTATAACTATTATTATTATCCTTATTACTATTATTATTATCGCTATAACTGTTATTATTATTCTTGTTGCTATTATTACTGTCCGTATTACTATTGCCTTTATCCTTAATACTATTATTATTATCGCTATAACTGTTATTATTATGCGTATTCTATTGTTACTATCCCTATTATCTTGTCTATATCCTTATAACTATTATTATTGTCGCTATAACTGTTATTATTATTCTTGTTGCTATTACTATTATCCCTATTCCTCTTGTCTTTATCCTTATAACTATTATTATTATCGTTATAACTGTTATTATCATGCTTATTCTATTGTTACTATCCCTATTACTCTTGTCTATATCCTTATAACTATTACTATTATCCTTATTACTATTATTATTATCGCTATAACTGTTATTATTATTCATGTTACTATTATTACTGTCCGTATTACTCTTGCCTTTATCCTTAATACTATTATTATTCTTGTTACTATTATTATTATCCCTATTCCTCTTGTCTTTCTCCTTATAACTATTATTATTATCGCTATAACTATTATTATTATCCTTATTATTATTATTATTATCGCTATAACTGTTATTATTATTCTTATTACTATTATTATTATCGCTATAACTGTTATTATTATGCTTATTCTATTGTTACTATCCCTATTATCTTGTCTATATCCTTATAACTATTATTATTATCCTTATTACTATTATTATTATCGCTATAACTGTTATTATTATTCTTGTTACTATTATTACTGTCCGTATTACTCTTGCCTTTATCCTTAACACTATTATTATTATCGCTATAACTGTTATTATTATTCTTGTTACTATTATTATTATCCCTATTCCCCTTGTCTTTCTCCTTATAACTATTATTATTATCCTTATTATTATTATTATTATCGCTATAACTGTTATTATTATTCTTGTTACTATTATTACTGTCCGTATTACTCTTGCCTTTATCCTTAATACTATTATTATTATCGCTATAACTGTTATTATTATTCTTGTTACTATTATTATTATCCCTATTCCTCTTTTCTTTCTCCTTATAACTATTATTATTATCGCTATAACTGTTATTATTATCCTTAATACTATTATTATTATCGCTATAACTGTTATTATTATTCTTGTTACTATTATTACTGTCAGTATTACTCTTGCCTTTATCCTTAATACAATTATTATTATCGCTATAACTGTTATTATTATTCATGTTACTATTATTACTCTCCGTATTACTCTTGCCTTTATCCTTAATACTATTATTATTATCGCTGTAACTGTTATTATTATTCTTATTACTATTATTATTATCGCTTTAACTGTTATTATTATTCTTATTACTATTATTATTATCGCTATAACTGTTATTATTATTCTTATCACTATTACTACTATCCCTATTCCTCTTGTCTTTATCCTTATAACTATTATTATTATCCTTATTATTATTATTATTATTATTATTATTATCGCTATAACTGTTATTATTATCCTTATTACTTATTACTATTATTATTATCCGTATAATTGTTATTATTATTCTTGTTACTATTACTATTATCCCCATTCCTCTTGTCTTTATCCTTATAACTATTATTATTATCCTCTTTATTATTATTATTATCGCTATAACTGTTATTATTATCCTTCTTACTATTATTATTATCGCTATAACTGTTATTATTATCCTTATTCCATTGTTACTATCCCTATTACTCTTGTCTATATCCTTATAACTATTATTATTATCCTTATTACTATTATTATTATCACTATAACTGTTATTATTATTCTTGTTACTATTATTATTATCCCTATTCCCCTTGTCTTTCTCCTTATAACTATTATTATTATCCTTATTATTATTATTATTATCGCTATAACTGTTATTATTATTCTTGTTACTATTATTACTGTCCGTATTACTCTTGCCTTTATCCTTAATACTATTATTATTATCGCTATAACTGCTATTATTATTCTTGTTACTATTATTATTATCCCTATTCCTCTTTTCTTTCTCCTTATAACTATTATTATTATCGCTATAACTGTTATTATTATCCTTAATACTATTATTATTATCGCTATAACTGTTATTATTATTCTTGTTACTATTATTACTGTCCGTCTTACTCTTGCCTTTATCCTTAATACTATTATTATTATCGCTATAACTGTTATTATTATTCTTATTACTATTACTATTATCCCCATTCCTCTTGTCTTTATCCTTATAACTATTATTATTATCCTTATTATTATTATTATTATCGCTATAACTGTTATTATTATTCATGTTACTATTATTACTGTCCGTATTACTCTTGCCTTTATCCTTAATACTATTATTATTATCGCTATAACTGTTATTATTATTCTTGTTACGATTATTATTATCCCTATTCCTCTTGTGTTTCTCCTTATAACTATTATTATTATCGCTATAACTGTTATTATTATCCTTATTACTATTATTATTATCGCTATAACTGTTATTATTATGCTTATTCTATTGTTACTATCCCTATTACTCTTGTCTATATCCTTATAACTATTATTATTATCCTTATTACTATTATTATTATCGCTATAACTGTTATTATTATTCTTGTTACTATTATTACTGTCCGTATTGCTCTTGCCTTTATCCTTAATACTATTATTATTATCGCTATAACTGTTATTATTATCCTTATTACTATTATTATTATCGCTATAACTGTTATTATTATTCATATTACTATTACTATTATCCCCATTCCTCTTGTCTTTATCCTTATAACTATTATTATTATCCTTATTATTATTATTATTATCGCTATAACTGTTATTATTATCCTTATTACTATTATTATTATCGCTATAACTGTTATTATTATGCTTATTCCATTGTTACTATCCCTATTACTCTTGTCTATATCCTTATAACTATTATTATTATCCTTATTACTATTATTATTATCGCTATAACTGTTATTATTATTCATGTTACTATTATTACTGTCCGTATTACTCTTGCCTTTATCGTTAATACTATTATTATTATCGCAATAACTGTTATTATTATTCTTGTTACTATTATTATTATCCCTATTCCTCTTGTCTTTCTCCTTATAACTATTATTATTATCGCTATAACTGTTATTATTATCCTTAATACTATTATTATTATCGCTTTAACTGTTATTATTATTCTTATTACTATTACTATTATCCCTATTCCTCTTGTCTTTATCCTTATAACTATTATTATTATCATTATTACTATTATCATTATCGCTATAACTGTTATTATTATGCTTATTCTATTGGTACTATCCCTATTACTCTTGTCTATATCCTTATAACTATTATTATTATCCTTATTACTATTATTATTATCGCTATAACTGTTATTATTATTCATGTTACTATTATTACTGTCCGTATTACTCTTGCCTTTATCCTTAATACTATTATTATTATCGCTATAACTGTTATTATTATTCTTGTTACTATTACTATTATCCCTATTCCTCTTGTCTTTCTCCTTATAACTATTATTATTATCGCTATAACTGCTATTATTATCCTTAATACTATTATTATTATCGCTGTAACTGTTATTATTATTCTTATTACTATTACTATTATCCCTATTCCTCTTGTCTTTATCCTTATAACTATTATTATTATACTTATTATTATTATTATTATCGCTATAACTGTTATTATTATCCTTATTACTATTATCATTATCGCTATAACTGTTATTTTTATGCTTATTCTATTGTTACTATCCCTATTACTCTTGTCTATATCCTTATAACTATTATTATTATCCTTATTACTATTATTATTATCGCTATAACTGTTATTATTATCCTTATTACTATTATTATTATCGCTATAACTGTTATTATTATGCTAATTCCATTGTTACTATCCCAATTACTCTTGTCTATATCCTTATAACTATTATTTTTATCCTTATTACTACTATTATTATCGCTATAACTGTTATTATTATTCATGTTACTACTATTACTGTCCGTATTACTCTTGCCTTTATCCTTAATACTATTATTATTATCGCTATAACTGTTATTATTATTCTTGTTACGATTATTATTATCCCTATTCCTCTTGTGTTTCTCCTTATAACTATTATTATTATCGCTATGACTGTTATTATTATCCTTATTACTATTATTATTATCGCTATAACTGTTATTATTATGCTTATTCTATTGTTACTATCCCTATTACTCTTGTCTATATCCTTATAACTATTATTATTATCCTTATTACTATTATTATTATCGCTATAACTGTTATTATTATTCTTGTTACTATTATTACTGTCCGTATTGCTCTTGCCTTTATCCTTAATACTATTATTATTATCGCTATAACTGTTATTATTATCCTTATTACTATTATTATTATCGCTATAACTGTTATTATTATTCATATTACTATTACTATTATCCCCATTCCTCTTGTCTTTATCCTTATAACTATTATTATTATCCTTATTATTATTATTATTATCGCTATAAATGTTATTATTATCCTTATTACTATTATTATTATCGCTATAACTGTTATTATTATGCTTATTCCATTGTTACTATCCCTATTACTCTTGTCTATATCCTTATAACTATTATTATTATCCTTATTACTATTATTATTATCGCTATAACTGTTATTATTATTCATGTTACTATTATTACTGTCCGTATTACTCTTGCCTTTATCGTTAATACTATTATTATTATCGCAATAACTGTTATTATTATTCTTGTTACTATTATTATTATCCCTATTCCTCTTGTCTTTCTCCTTATAACTATTATTATTATCGCTATAACTGTTATTATTATCCTTAATACTATTATTATTATCGCTTTAACTGTTATTATTATTCTTATTACTATTACTATTATCCCTATTCCTCTTGTCTTTATCCTTATAACTATTATTATTATCATTATTACTATTATCATTATCGCTATAACTGTTATTATTATGCTTATTCTATTGGTACTATCCCTATTACTCTTGTCTATATCCTTATAACTATTATTATTAACCTTATTACTATTATTATTATCGCTATAACTGTTATTATTATTCATGTTACTATTATTACTGTCCGTATTACTCTTGCCTTTATCCTTAATACTATTATTATTATCGCTATAACTGTTATTATTATTCTTGTTACTATTACTATTATCCCTATTCCTCTTGTCTTTCTCCTTATAACTATTATTATTATCGCTATAACTGCTATTATTATCCTTAATACTATTATTATTATCGCTGTAACTGTTATTATTATTCTTATTACTATTACTATTATCCCTATTCCTCTTGTCTTTATCCTTATAACTATTATTATTATACTTATTATTATTATTATTATCGCTATAACTGTTATTATTATCCTTATTACTATTATCATTATCGCTATAACTGTTATTTTTATGCTTATTCTATTGTTACTATCCCTATTACTCTTTTCTATATCCTTATAACTATTATTATTATCGCTATAACTGTTATTATTATGCTTATTCTATTGTTACTATCAATATTACTCTTGTCTATATCCTTATAACTATTATTATTATCCTTATTACTATTATTATTATCGCTATAACTGTTATTATTATCCTTATTACTATTATTATTATCGCTATAACTGTTATTATTATGCTAATTCCATTGTTACTATCCCAATTACTCTTGTCTATATCCTTATAACTATTATTTTTATCCTTATTACTACTATTATTATCGCTATAACTGTTATTATTATTCATGTTACTATTATTACTGTCCGTATTACTCTTGCCTTTATCCTTAATACTATTATTATTATCGCTATAACTGTTATTATTATTCTTGTTACGATTATTATTATCCCTATTCCTCTTGTGTTTCTCCTTATAAATATTATTATTATCTCTATAACTGTTATTATTATCCTTATTACTATTATTATTATCGCTATTCCCCTTGTCTTTCTCCTTATAACTATTATTATTATCCTTATTATTATTATTATTATCGCTATAACTGTTATTATTATTCTTGTTACTATTATTACTGTCCGTATTACTCTTGCCTTTATCCTTAATACTATTATTATTATCGCTATAACTGTTATTATTATTCTTATTACTATTATTATTATTGCTTTAACTGTTATTATTATTCTTATTACTATTATTATTATCGCTATAACTGTTATTATTATTCTTATCACTATTACTACTATCCCTATTCCTCTTGTCTTTATCCTTATAACTATTATTATTATCATTATTATTATTATTATTATCGCTATAACTGTTATTATTATCCTTATTACTATTATGCTTATTCTATTGTTACTATCCCTATTACTATTGTCTATATCCTTATAACTATTATTATTATCGCTATAACTGTTATTATTATTCTTATTACTATTGCTATTATCCCTATACCTCTTGTCTTTATCCTTATAACTATTATTATTATCGCTATAACTGTTATTATTATGCTTATTCCATTGTTACTATCCCTATTACTCTTGTCTATATCCTTATAACTATTATTATTATCCTTATTACTATTATTATTATCGCTATAACTGTTATTATTATTCATGTTACTATTATTGCTGTCCGTATTACTCTTGCCTTTATCGTTAATACTATTATTATTATCGCTATAACTGTTATTATTATCCTTATTACTATTACTATTATCTCCATTCCTCTTGTCTTTATCCTTATAACTATTATTATTATCCTTATTATTATTATTATTATCGCTATAACTGTTATTATTATCCTTATTACTATTATGCTTATTCTATTGTTACTATCCCTATTACTATTGTCTATATCCTTATAACTATTATTATTATCCTTATTATTATTATTATTATTATCGCTATAACTGTTATTATCATTCTCATTACTATTACTATTATCCCTATTCCTCTTGTCTTTATCCTTATAACTATTATTATTATCCTTATTATTATTATTATTATCGCTATAACTGTTATTATTATGCTTATTCTATTGTTACTATCCCTATTACTCTTGTCTATATCCTTATAACTATTATTATTATCCTTATTACTATTATTATTATCGCTATAACTGTTATTATTATTCTTGTTACTATTATTACTGTCCGTATTACTATTGCCTTTATCCTTAATACTATTCTTATTATCGCTATAACTGTTATTATTATCCTTATTACTATTATTATTATCGCTATAACTGTTATTATTATGCGTATTCTATTGTTACTATCCCTATTATCTTGTCTATATCCTTATAACTATTATTATTGTCGCTATAACTGTTATTATTATTCTTGTTGCTATTACTATTATCCCTATTCCTCTTGTCTTTATCCTTATAACTATTATTATTATCGTTATAACTGTTATTATCATGCTTATTCTATTGTTACTATCCCTATTACTCTTGTCTATATCCTTATAACTATTACTATTATCCTTATTACTATTATTATTATCGCTATAACTGTTATTATTATTCATGTTACTATTATTACTGTCCGTATTACTCTTGCCTTTATCCTTAATACTATTATTATTCTTGTTACTATTATTATTATCCCTATTCCTCTTGTCTTTCTCCTTATAACTATTATTATTATCGCTATAACTATTATTATTATCCTTATTATTATTATTATTATCGCTATAACTGTTATTATTATTCTTATTACTATTATTATTATCGCTATAACTGTTATTATTATGCTTATTCTATTGTTACTATCCCTATTATCTTGTCTATATCCTTATAACTATTATTATTATCCTTATTACTATTATTATTATCGCTATAACTGTTATTATTATTCTTGTTACTATTATTACTGTCCGTATTACTCTTGCCTTTATCGTTAATACTATTATTATTATCGCTATAACTGTTATTATTATCCTTATTACTATTATTATTATCGCTATAACTGTTATTATTATTCTTGTTACTGTTATTATTATCCCTATTCCTCTTGTCTTTCTCCTTATAACTATTATTATTATCCTTATTATTATTATTATTATCGCTATAACTTTTATTATTATGCTTATTCTATTGTTACTATCCCTATTACACTTGTCTTCATCCTTATAACTATTATTATTATCCTTATTACTATTATTATTATCTCTATAACTGCTCTTATTATCATTCCTACTGTTATTATTATCGCTATAACTGTTACGATTAATCTTATTACTATTATTATTATCCCTATTACCCTTGTCTTTATCCTTATTACTATTATTATTATCGCTATAACTGTCATTATTATCCTTAATACTATTATTATTATCGCTATGACTGTTATTATTATTCTTGTTACTATTATTATTATCCCTACTCCCCTTGTCTTTCTCCTTATAACTATTATTATTATCCTTATTATTATTGTTATTATCGCTATAACTGTTATTATTATCCTTAATACTATTATTATTATCGCTATAACTGTTATTATTATTCTTGTTACTATTATTACTGTCCGTATTACTCTTGCCTTTATCCTTAATACTATTATTATTATCGCTATAACTGTTATTATTATTCTTGTTACTATTATTATTATCCCTATTCCTCTTGCCTTTCTCCTTATAACTATTATTATTATCGCTATAACTGTTATTATTATTCTTGTTACTATTATTATTATCCCTGTTCCCCTTGTCTTTCTCCTTATAACTATTATTATTATCCTTATTATTATTATTATTATCGCTATAACTGTTATTATTATTCTTGTTACTATTATTACTGTCCGTATTACTCTTGCCTTTATCCTTAATACTCTTATTATTATCGCAATAACTGTTATTATTATTCTTGTTACTATTATTATTATCCCTATTCCTCTTTTCTTTCTCCTTATAACTATTATTATTATCGCTATAACTGTTATTATTATCCTTAATACTATTATTATTATCGCTATAACTGTTATTATTATTCTTGTTACTATTATTATTATCGCTATAACTGTTATTATTATGCTTATTCTATTCTTACTATCCCTATTACTCTTGTCTTTATCCTTATAACTATTATTATTATCCTTATTACTATTATTATTATCGCTATAACTGTTATTATTATTCTTGTTACTATTATTACTGTCCGTATTGCTCTTGCCTTTATCCTTAATACTATTATTATTATCGCTATAACTGTTATTATTATCCTTATTACTATTATTATTATCGCTATAACTGTTATTATTATTCTTATTACTATTACTATTATCCCCATTCCTCTTGTCTTTATCCTTATAACTATTATTATTATCCTTATTATTATTATTATTATCGCTATAACTGTTATTATTATCCTTACTACTATTATTATTATCGCTATAACTGTTATTATTATGCTTATTCCATTGTTACTATCCCTATTACTCTTGTCTATATCCTTATAACTATTATTATTATCCTTATTACTATTATTATTATCGCTATAACTGTTATTATTATTCATGTTACTATTATTACTGTCCGTATTACTCTTGCCTTTATCGTTAATACTATTATTATTATCGCTATAACTGTTATTATTATCCTTATTACTATTATCCCTATTCCTCTTGTCTTTATCCTTATAACTATTATTATTATCCTTATTATTATTATTATTATTATTATTATTATCGTAATAACTGTTATTATTATCCTTATTACTATTATTATTATCGCTATAACTGTTATTATTATTCTTATTACTATTACTATTATCCCCATTCCTCTTGTCTTTGTCCTTATAACTATTATTATTATCCTTATTATTATTATTATTATCGCTATAACTGTTATTATTATCCTTATTACTATTATGCTTATTCTATTGTTACTATCCCTATTACTATTGTCTATATCCTTATAACTATTATTATTATCGCTATAACTGTTATTATTATTCTTATTACTATTGCTATTATCCCTATACCTCTTGTCTTTATCCTTATAACTATTATTATTATCGCTATAACTGTTATTATTATTCTTGTTACTATTATTACTGTCCGTATTACTCTTGCCTTTATCGTTAATACTATTATTATTATCGCTATAACTGTTATTATTATCCTTATTACTATTATTATTATCGCTATAACTGTTTTTATTATTCTTATTACTATTACTATTATCCCTATTCCTCTTGTCTTTATCCTTATAACTATTATTATTATCCTTATTATTATTATTATTATTATTATTATTATCGCTATAACTGTTATTATTATCCTTATTACTATTATGCTTATTCTATTGTTACTATCCCTATTACTATTGTCTATATCCGTATAACTATTATTATTATCGCTATAACTGTTATTATTATTCTTGTTACTATTATTACTGTCCGTATTACTCTTGCCTTTATCCTTAATACTATTATTATTATCGCTATAACTGTTATTATTATCCGTATTACTATTATTATTATCGCTATAACTGTTATTATTATGCTTATTCTATTGTTACTATCCCTATTATCTTGTCTATATCATTATAACTATTATTATTATCCTTATTACTATTATTATTATCGCAATAACTGTTATTATTATCCTTAATACTATTATTATTATCGCTATAACTGTTATTATTATTCTTATTACTATTATTATTATCGCTTTAACTGTTATTATTATTCTTATTACTATTATTATTATCGCTATAACTGTTATTATTATTCCTGTTACTATTATTACTGTCCGTATTACTCTTGCCTTTATCGTTAATACTATTATTATTATCGCAATAACTGTTATTATTATTCTTGTTACTATTATTATTATCCCTATTCCTCTTGTCTTTCACCTTATAACTATTATTATTATCGCTATAACTGTTATTATTATCCTTATTACTATTATTATTATCGCTATAACTGTTATTATTATTCTTATTACTATTACTATTATCCCCATTCCTCTTGTCTTTATCCTTATAACTATTATTACTATCCTTATTATTATTATTATTATCGCTATAACTGTTATTATTATGCTTATTCTATTGTTACTATCCCTATTACTCTTGTCTATATCCTTATAACTATTATTATTATCCTTATTACTATTATGATTATCGCTATAACTGTTATTATTATTCTTGTTACTATTATTACTGTCCGTATTACTATTGCCTTTATCCTTAATACTATTATTATTATCGCTATAACTGTTATTATTATCCTTATTACTATTATTATTATCGCTATAACTGTTATTATTATGCGTATTCTATTGTTACTATCCCTATTATCTTGTCTATATCCTTATAACTATTATTATTGTCGCTATAACTGTTATTATTATTCTTGTTGCTATTACTATTATCCCTATTCCTCTTGTCTTTATCCTTATAACTATTATTATTATCGTTATAACTGTTATTATCATGCTTATTCTATTGTTACTATCCCTATTACTCTTGTCTATATCCTTATAACTATTACTATTATCCTTATTACTATTATTATTATCGCTATAACTGTTATTATTATTCATGTTACTATTATTACTGTCCGTATTACTCTTGCCTTTATCCTTAATACTATTATTATTATCGCTATAACTGTTATTATTATTCTTGTTACTATTATTATTATCCCTATTCCTCTTGTCTTTCTCCTTATAACTATTATTATTATCGCTATAACTGTTATTATTACTCTTATTACTATTATTATTATCGCTTTAACTGTTATTATTATTCTTATTACTATTATTATTATCGCTATAACTGTTATTATTATTCTTATTACTATTACTACTATCCCTATTACTCTTGTCTTTATCCTTATAACTATTATTATTATCCTTATTATTATTATTATTATTATTATCGCTATAACTGTTATTATTATCCTTATTACTATTATTATTATCCGTATAACTGTTATTATTATTCTTGTTACTATTACTATTATCCCCATTCCTCTTGTCTTTATCCTTATAACTATTATTATTATCCTCTTTATTATTATTATTATCGCTATAACTGTTATTATTATCCTTCTTACTATTATTATTATCGCTATAACTGTTATTATTATCCTTATTACTATTATTATTATCGCTATAACTGTTATTATTATTCTTATTACTATTACTGTTATCCCCATTCCTCTGGTCTTTATCCTTATAACTATTATTATTATCCTTATTATTATTATTATTATCGCTATAACTGTTATTATTATCCTTATTACTATTATTATTATCGCTATAACTGTTATTATTATGCTTATTCCATTGTTACTATCCCTATTACTCTTGTCTATATCCTTATAACTATTATTATTATCCTTATTACTATTATTATTATCGCTATAACTGTTATTATTATTCTTGTTACTATTATTATTATCCCTATTCCCCTTGTCTTTCTCCTTATAACTATTATTATTATCCTTATTATTATTATTATTATCGCTATAACTGTTATTATTATTCATGTTACTATTATTACTGTCCGTATTACTCTTGCCTTTATCCTTAATACTATTATTATTATCGCTATAACTGCTATTATTATTCTTGTTACTATTATCATTATCCCTATTCCTCTTTTCTTTCTCCTTATAACTATTATTATTATCGCTATAACTGTTATTTTTTTTTTTTTTTTTTTTTTTTTTTGGGAGGAGGGGAAATGCATTACGCACACCCAGGGGGCTTACCATATGGGTACGACCCATCCTGGGTAGTGTGGGACTCCTCCGGAGACGGTAGTTCGCTTCCGGGTATACCCACTAAAACCCCTCCTCCTTGCTCCCCTATTACTCCGGAGCGGTACTGCTCAGCGCATTACTTCACCCCGGGGCGGGGCTACGGGCGCATCGCATCTTACGCACAGTGTGCCTTCAAGGTACCTGAAGGCATCCCTCAATCCGCTTTCGACGCAGCACGCCCTCGACATACTGCGCGACAGCGTCCCAGCCGTCCTGGCTGTCGAGCATCAGCCCTACGATGTTTTCAGGCGTGATGCTCGCCACGCCGGTTCGGTGCTCCACAGTTCCTCGTTCGTCTGCGAAGCGCTCACAGACGAAGAACGTGTGGAGCGCGTCGTCGCTCTCCGCGCCGCCACAGTGCAGGCAGCGAGGTGAACCCACCTTCCCCATCCTCCACAGGTACCGACGGAAGTATCCGTGGCCTGTGAAGAACTGGGTCAGGTAGAAGTTCACCTCGCCGTGGCGACGCGTGCACCAGGACTGCAGGCACGCTATGAGACGCGCTGTCCACCGTCCCTTCGTGCTCTCGGTCCGTCGCTGCTGCCAGCATCCCATCGAGCGGGTACGGGCCTGTTCCGCTGCCACTGCTCGACCCAGTTCAGTGCTGTGGAGATAAATCTCCCTTCGCTACTGGGCGAGCAAGTCGATCGGGATGCTGCCAGCGACGACCAGCACGGCGTCCTCGGATACTGTGCGGTATGCGGAGGTCATCCGCAAAGCACCTCGGCGCTGGACGGCGGACATACGTATCCTATACTTCTTGACCCGCAAGGCGTCCGCCCAGATCTCTGCACCATACAACAGTGCCGACTGGACGGACGCAAGCAGGAGTCTCCTCTTGCACGGCTTCGGGCCGCCGACGTTCGCCATCAGGCGACTCAACGCCGCCGTGTCATCGGTGGCCTTGTCGCAGACACCACGGATGTGGTCCCAGAAGGTGAGCCGAGAATCCAGCATCACCCCTAGGTACCGCACCGATTTACGTGTCTGTACCGCGTGTGTCCCGACCATCATGTTAATGGGTATGGGGATCCTCTTTCTGCTGAGGAACACGATCCCAGTCTTGGCTAGCGCCAACTGAAGACCGTGCTCCTCCATCCACCCGCTGACCCTACGCATTACTTGATTAAGTAATAGCTGGGCCAGCTCGGGACTACGCGCGGTGATGACAGCTATAACTGTTATTATTATCCTTAATACTATTATTATTATCGCTATAACTGTTATTATTATTCTTGTTACTATTATTACTGTCCGTATTACTCTTGCCTTTATCCTTAATACTATTATTATTATCGCTATAACTGTTATTATTATTCTTATTACTATTATTATTATCCCTATTCCTCTTGTCTTTCTCCTTATAACTATTATTATTATCGCTATAACTGTTATTATTATCCTTATTACTATTATTATTATCGCTATAACTGTTATTATTATTCTTGTTACTATTATTATTATCCCTATTCCCCTTGTCTTTCTCCTTATAACTATTATTATTATCGCTATTACTGTTATTATTATCCTTAATACTATTATTATTATCCCCATTCCTCTTGTCTTTATCCTTATAACTATTATTATTATCCTTATTATTATTATTATTATCGCTATAACTGTTATTATTATCCTTATTACTATTATTATTATCGCTATAACTGTTATTATTATTCATGTTACTATTATTACTGTCCGTATTACTCTTGCCTTTATCCTTAATACTATTATTATTATCGCTATAACTGTTATTATTATTCTTGTTACTATTATTATTATCCCTATTCCTCTTGTGTTTCTCCTTATAACTATTATTATTATCGCTATAACTGTTATTATTATCCTTATTACTATTATTATTATCGCTATAACTGTTATTATTATGCTTATTCTATTGTTACTATCCCTATTACTCTTGTCTATATCCTTATAACTATTATTATTATCCTTATTACTATTATTATTATCGCTATAACTGTTATTATTATTCTTGTTACTATTATTACTGTCCGTATTGCTCTTGCCTTTATCCTTAATACTATTATTATTATCGCTATAACTGTTATTATTATCCTTATTACTATTATTATTATCGCTATAACTGTTATTATTATTCTTATTACTATTACTATTATCCCCATTCCTCTTGTCTTTATCCTTATAACTATTATTATTATCCTCATTATTATTATTATTATCGCTATAACTGTTATTATTATCCTTATTACTATTATTATTATCGCTATAACTGTTATTATTATGCTTATTCCATTGTTACTATTCCTATTACTCTTGTCTATATCCTTATAACTATTATTATTATCCTTATTACTATTATTATTATCGCTATAACTGTTATTATTATTCTTGTTACTATTATTACTGTCCGTATTACTCTTGCCTGTATCCTTAATACTATTATTATTATCGCTATAACTGTTATTATTATCCGTATTACTATTATTATTATCGCTATTCCTCTTGTCTTTCACCTTATAACTATTATTATTATCCTTATTACTATTATTATTATCGCTATAACTGTTATTATTATTCTTATTACTATTACTATTATCCCTATTCCTCTTGTCTTTATCCTTATAACTATTATTATTATCCTTATTATTATTATTATTATTATTATTATTATCGCTATAACTGTTATTATTATTCTTGTTACTATTAGTACTGTCCGTATTGCTCTTGCCTTTATCCTTAATACTATTATTATTTTCGCTATAACTGTTATTATTATCCTTATTACTATTATTATTATCAGTATAACTGTTATTATTATTCTTATTACTATTACTATTATCCCCATTCCTCTTGTCTTTATCCTTATAACTATTATTATTATCCGTATTATTATTATTATTATCGCTATAACTGTTATTATTATTCATGTTACTATTATTACTGTCCGTATTACTCTTGCCTTTATCCTTAATACTATTATTATTATCGCTATAACTGCTATTATTATTCTTGTTACTATTATTATTATCCCTATTCCTCTTTTCTTTCTCCTTATAACTATTATTATTATCGCTATAACTGTTATTATTATCCTTAATACTATTATTATTATCGCTATAACTGTTATTATTATTCTTGTTACTATTATTACTGTCCGTATTACTCTTGCCTTTATCCTTAATACTATTATTATTATCGCTATAACTGTTATTATTATTCTTATTACTATTATTATTATCCCTATTCCTCTTGTCTTTCTCCTTATAACTATTATTATTATCGCTATAACTGTTATTATTATCCTTATTACTATTATTATTATCGCTATAACTGTTATTATTATTCATGTTACTATTATTACTGTCCGTATTACTCTTGCCTTTATCCTTAATACTATTATTATTATCGCTATAACTGTTATTATTATTCTTGTTACTATTATTATTATCCCTATTCCTCTTGTGTTTCTCCTTATAACTATTATTATTATCGCTATAACTGTTATTATTATCCTTATTACTATTATTATTATCGCTATAACTGTTATTATTATGCTTATTCTATTGTTACTATCCCTATTACTCTTGTCTATATCCTTATAACTATTATTATTATCCTTATTATTATTATTATTATCGCTATAACTGTTATTATTATCCTTATTACTATTATTATTATCGCTATAACTGTTATTATTATTCATGTTACTATTATTACTGTCCGTATTACTCTTGCCTTTATCCTTAATACTATTATTATTATCGCTATAACTGTTATTATTATTCTTGTTACTATTATTATTATCCCTATTCCTCTTGTGTTTCTCCTTATAACTATTATTATTATCGCTATAACTGTTATTATTATCCTTATTACTATTATTATTATCGCTATAACTGTTATTATTATGCTTATTCTATTGTTACTATCCCTATTACTCTTGTCTATATCCTTATAACTATTATTATTATCCTTATTACTATTATTATTATCGCTATAACTGTTATTATTATTCTTGTTACTATTATTACTGTCCGTATTGCTCTTGCCTTTATCCTTAATACTATTATTATTATCGCTATAACTGTTATTATTATCCTTATTACTATTATTATTATCGCTATAACTGTTATTATTATTCTTATTACTATTACTATTATCCCCATTCCTCTTGTCTTTATCCTTATAACTATTATTATTATCCTCATTATTATTATTATTATCGCTATAACTGTTATTATTATCCTTATTACTATTATTATTATCGCTATAACTGTTATTATTATGCTTATTCCATTGTTACTATCCCTATTACTCTTGTCTATCTCCTTATAACTATTATTATTATCCTTATTACTATTATTATTATCGCTATAACTGTTATTATTATTCTTGTTACTATTATTACTGTCCGTATTACTCTTGCCTTTATCGTTAATACTATTATTATTATCGCAATAACTGTTATTATTATTCTTATTACTATTATTATTATCGCTTTAACTGTTATTATTATTCTTATTACTATTATTATTATCGCTATAACTGTTATTATTATCCTTATTACTATTATTATTATCGCTATAACTGTTATTATTATTCTTATTACTATTACTATTATCCCCATTCCCCTTGTCTTTCTCCTTATAACTATTATTATTATCCTTATTATTATTATTATTATCGCTATAACTGTTATTATTATTCTTGTTACTATTATTACTGTCCGTATTACTCTTGCCTTTATCCTTAATACTATTATTATTATCGCTATAACTGCTATTATTATTCTTGTTACTATTATTATTATCCCTATTCCTCTTGTCTTTCTCCTTATAACTATTATTATTATCCTTATTATTATTATTATTATCGCTATAACTGTTATTATTATTCTTATTACTATTACTATTATCCCCATTCCTCTTGTCTTTATCCTTATAACTATTATTATTATCCTTATTATTATTATTATTATCGCTATAACTGTTATTATTATCCTTATTACTATTATTATTATCGCTATAACTGTTATTATTATTCTTGTTACTATTATTACTGTCCGTATTGCTCTTGCCTTTATCCTTAATACTATTATTATTATCGCTATAACTGTTATTATTATTCTTATTACTATTACTATTATCCCCATTCCTCTTGTCTTTCACCTTATAACTATTATTATTATCCTTATTACTATTATTATTATCGCTATAACTGTTATTATTATTCTTATTACTATTACTATTATCCCTATTCCTCTTGTCTTTATCCTTATAACTATTATTATTATCCTTATTATTATTATTATTATTATTATTATCGTAATAACTGTTATTATTATCCTTATTACTATTATTATTATCGCTATAACTGTTATTATTATTCTTGTTACTATTATTACTGTCCGTATTACTCTTGCCTTTATCCTTAATACTATTATTATTATCGCTATAACTGTTATTATTATCCGTATTACTATTATTATTATCGCTATAACTGTTATTATTATGCTTATTCTATTGTTACTATCCCTATTATCTTGTCTATATCATTATAACTATTACTATTATCCTTATTACTATTATTATTATCGCTATAACTGTTATTATTATTCATGTTACTATTATTACTGTCCGTATTACTCTTGCCTTTATCGTTAATACTATTATTATTATCGCAATAACTGTTATTATTATTCTTATTACTATTATTATTATCGCTTTAACTGTTATTATTATTCATATTACTATTATTATTATCGCTATAACTGTTATTATTATCCTTATTACTATTATTATTATCGCTATAACTGTTATTATTATTCTTATTACTATTACTATTATCCCCATTCCCCTTGTCTTTCTCCTTATAACTATTATTATTATCCTTATTATTATTATTATTATCGCTATAACTGTTATTATTATTCTTGTTACTATTATTACTGTCCGTATTACTCTTGCCTTTATCCTTAATACTATTATTATTATCGCTATAACTGCTATTATTATTCTTGTTACTATTATTATTATCCCTATTCCTCTTGTCTTTCTCCTTATAACTATTATTATTATCCTTATTATTATTATTATTATCGCTATAACTGTTATTATTATTCTTATTACTATTACTATTATCCCCATTCCTCTTGTCTTTATCCTTATAACTATTATTATTATCCTTATTATTATTATTATTATCGCTATAACTGTTATTATTATCCTTATTACTATTATTATTATCGCTATAACTGTTATTATTATTCTTGTTACTATTATTACTGTCCGTATTGCTCTTGCCTTTATCCTTAATACTATTATTATTATCGCTATAACTGTTATTATTATTCTTATTACTATTACTATTATCCCCATTCCTCTTGTCTTTCACCTTATAACTATTATTGTTATCCTTATTACTATTATTATTATCGCTATAACTGTTATTATTATTCTTATTACTATTACTATTATCCCTATTCCTCTTGTCTTTATCCTTATAACTATTATTATTATCCTTATTATTATTATTATTATCGCTATAACTGTTATTATTATTCTTGTTACTATTATTATTATCCCTATTCCTCTTGTCTTTCACCTTATAACTATTATTATTATCCTTATTACTATTATTATTATCGCTATAACTGTTATTATTATTCTTATTACTATTACTATTATCCCTATTCCTCTTGTCTTTATCCTTATAACTATTATTATTATCCTTATTATTATTATTATTATTATTATTATTATCGTAATAACTGTTATTATTATCCTTATTACTATTATTATTATCGCTATAACTGTTATTATTATTCTTGTTACTATTATTATTATCCCTATTCCTCTTGTGTTTCTCCTTATAACTATTATTATTATCGCTATAACTGTTATTATTATCCTTATTACTATTATTATTATCGCTATAACTGTTATTATTATTCATGTTACTATTATTACTGTCCGTATTACTCTTGCCTTTATCCTTAATACTATTATTATTATCGCTATAACTGTTATTATTATTCTTGTTACTATTATTATTATCCCTATTCCTCTTGTGTTTCTCCTTATAACTATTATTATTATCGCTATAACTGTTATTATTATCCTTATTACTATTATTATTATCGCTATAACTGTTATTATTATGCTTATTCTATTGTTACTATCCCTATTACTCTTGTCTATATCCTTATAACTATTATTATTATCCTTATTATTATTATTATTATCGCTATAACTGTTATTATTATCCTTATTACTATTATTATTATCGCTATAACTGTTATTATTATTCATGTTACTATTATTACTGTCCGTATTACTCTTGCCTTTATCCTTAATACTATTATTATTATCGCTATAACTGTTATTATTATTCTTGTTACTATTATTATTATCCCTATTCCTCTTGTGTTTCTCCTTATAACTATTATTATTATCGCTATAACTGTTATTATTATCCTTATTACTATTATTATTATCGCTATAACTGTTATTATTATGCTTATTCTATTGTTACTATCCCTATTACTCTTGTCTATATCCTTATAACTATTATTATTATCCTTATTACTATTATTATTATCGCTATAACTGTTATTATTATTCTTGTTACTATTATTACTGTCCGTATTGCTCTTGCCTTTATCCTTAATACTATTATTATTATCGCTATAACTGTTATTATTATCCTTATTACTATTATTATTATCGCTATAACTGTTATTATTATTCTTATTACTATTACTATTATCCCCATTCCTCTTGTCTTTATCCTTATAACTATTATTATTATCCTCATTATTATTATTATTATCGCTATAACTGTTATTATTATCCTTATTACTATTATTATTATCGCTATAACTGTTATTATTATGCTTATTCCATTGTTACTATCCCTATTACTCTTGTCTATATCCTTATAACTATTATTATTATCCTTATTACTATTATTATTATCGCTATAACTGTTATTATTATTCTTGTTACTATTATTACTGTCCGTATTACTCTTGCCTTTATCGTTAATACTATTATTATTATCGCAATAACTGTTATTATTATTCTTATTACTATTATTATTATCGCTTTAACTGTTATTATTATTCTTATTACTATTATTATTATCGCTATAACTGTTATTATTATCCTTATTACTATTATTATTATCGCTATAACTGTTATTATTATTCTTATTACTATTACTATTATCCCCATTCCCCTTGTCTTTCTCCTTATAACTATTATTATTATCCTTATTATTATTATTATTATCGCTATAACTGTTATTATTATTCTTGTTACTATTATTACTGTCCGTATTACTCTTGCCTTTATCCTTAATACTATTATTATTATCGCTATAACTGCTATTATTATTCTTGTTACTATTATTATTATCCCTATTCCTCTTGTCTTTCTCCTTATAACTATTATTATTATCCTTATTATTATTATTATTATCGCTATAACTGTTATTATTATTCTTATTACTATTACTATTATCCCCATTCCTCTTGTCTTTATCCTTATAACTATTATTATTATCCTTATTATTATTATTATTATCGCTATAACTGTTATTATTATCCTTATTACTATTATTATTATCGCTATAACTGTTATTATTATTCTTGTTACTAATATTACTGTCCGTATTGCTCTTGCCTTTATCCTTAATACTATTATTATTATCGCTATAACTGTTATTATTATTCTTATTACTATTACTATTATCCCCATTCCTCTTGTCTTTCACCTTATAACTATTATTATTATCCTTATTACTATTATTATTATCGCTATAACTGTTATTATTATTCTTATTACTATTACTATTATCCCTATTCCTCTTGTCTTTATCCTTATAACTATTATTATTATCCTTATTATTATTATTATTATTATTATTATCGTAATAACTGTTATTATTATCCTTATTACTATTATTATTATCGCTATAACTGTTATTATTATTCTTGTTACTATTATTACTGTCCGTATTACTCTTGCCTTTATCCTTAATACTATTATTATTATCGCTATAACTGTTATTATTATCCGTATTACTATTATTATTATCGCTATAACTGTTATTATTATGCTTATTCTATTGTTACTATCCCTATTATCTTGTCTATATCATTATAACTATTACTATTATCCTTATTACTATTATTATTATCGCTATAACTGTTATTATTATTCATGTTACTATTATTACTGTCCGTATTACTCTTGCCTTTATCGTTAATACTATTATTATTATCGCAATAACTGTTATTATTATTCTTATTACTATTATTATTATCGCTTTAACTGTTATTATTATTCATATTACTATTATTATTATCGCTATAACTGTTATTATTATCCTTATTACTATTATTATTATCGCTATAACTGTTATTATTATTCTTATTACTATTACTATTATCCCCATTCCCCTTGTCTTTCTCCTTATAACTATTATTATTATCCTTATTATTATTATTATTATCGCTATAACTGTTATTATTATTCTTGTTACTATTATTACTGTCCGTATTACTCTTGCCTTTATCCTTAATACTATTATTATTATCGCTATAACTGCTATTATTATTCTTGTTACTATTATTATTATCCCTATTCCTCTTGTCTTTCTCCTTATAACTATTATTATTATCCTTATTATTATTATTATTATCGCTATAACTGTTATTATTATTCTTATTACTATTACTATTATCCCCATTCCTCTTGTCTTTATCCTTATAACTATTATTATTATCCTTATTATTATTATTATTATCGCTATAACTGTTATTATTATCCTTATTACTATTATTATTATCGCTATAACTGTTATTATTATTCTTGTTACTATTATTACTGTCCGTATTGCTCTTGCCTTTATCCTTAATACTATTATTATTATCGCTATAACTGTTATTATTATTCTTATTACTATTACTATTATCCCCATTCCTCTTGTCTTTCACCTTATAACTATTATTGTTATCCTTATTACTATTATTATTATCGCTATAACTGTTATTATTATTCTTATTACTATTACTATTATCCCTATTCCTCTTGTCTTTATCCTTATAACTATTATTATTATCCTTATTATTATTATTATTATCGCTATAACTGTTATTATTATTCTTGTTACTATTATTATTATCCCTATTCCTCTTGTCTTTCACCTTATAACTATTATTATTATCCTTATTACTATTATTATTATCGCTATAACTGTTATTATTATTCTTATTACTATTACTATTATCCCTATTCCTCTTGTCTTTATCCTTATAACTATTATTATTATCCTTATTATTATTATTATTATTATTATTATTAT